>OMLP01045033.1:22471-32633 GCA_900302685.1 Spondyliosoma cantharus | reverse complement strand
TTCCTCCTCCTCCTCATCAAACACACCTGTCCTGATTCTGATTCTCCAAAGGTCTCAGTGATTTATCTCTAACTTTACATCCAGTCATCGTCTCCTCACAGTCTGTCGCTGATGGACATTTCTGGAGCTTCTCATCAGAACAGCGCTGCAGGCGGTGAAGGGTCCCTTTAAAGCTGGAGACAGACAGACAGACAGACAGGCGGACTGAAGCTTTATTATCATAAAGACTTATTAGGACATTTATCTTCTTGGCCTGGATGATAAAGAGCAGCAGCTACAGCTTGGTGTGTGTGCTATGTGTAACCCAAACATTTCAGGGTGAACTTCTCCTTTAATACGAGTTGCTGCAGTAAACGTGCAGCGTTTTGTCAGATTGTGGCTCATTAAGATGTTCAGCACTGGTTCCTGTATCTGAAATATTATGTTTCAGTACATAAATAAAAAAGTTTCATTCCAAAAATTTCGCCAATTTGCAGGAAAGAAGTGTGAAAAATATTTTCTGGAATCAAAGAGGGACATTTTGTACAGTAAATAGTGTCATCAGCAGTAAATAAATCACATTTTCTCCATGTTTTAAGTAATAAAATGTTCTATAATCAGGCTGTTAATGAATGCAGATTAAAAGAGAAGTTTGGAGCCTGTAGGAGCTGCAGCAGTGGAGATATCTGACTCAGAGGGTGAGAAAAAACCCAGAGCAAATAAAGATAATAATCCAACTTAAAAATACCACCGTGAAACTTTTGTATCACAAGTTATCTGATATTTTATGTTTAAATCTAATTAACATATCTTCAAATGCTCATAAATGTCCAGAGCAACAATCTGAACTAAATGTGTTTTTATTCGGGACGATTTCTTCCTGCAGAGTCTGAAAGGAAACGAGTTACGGAAGCAAAATCTTAAAGTCTTGTGAGCGGTTACAGACGAGAGAGTTAATGAAGTGTTAATTAGCAGATCCTGAATCACTGATTAAAGGAGTGAAGCAGATAACGGTGAGTCTTCTCCTCCATGGCGAGGGTGAATAATAGAGAAGTAATCATGATGTAATGAAGGAACTACTCAGTAAGACGTGTGAGGACAACAAGACAAACTGATGACTGACTGTGAGTTAATCAGGAACGATATTTATCTCAGACTCTCACAGACGAGGAGATCGAGTCTGGATCACGATACATAATTTATATATTGGTGTTTTGAAAGAGCGCGCGACGGACGCAAAGACGGGGAAACAGCGATGTCGATGTTGTGACGATATTAAAGAGTCTGTTGGTTGAAGACAACATCAGGAGTCGGTTTTATCTCCTCACCGTCGTGCTCGCTGACTCAACTCTCTGGTTCTGGTTCTCAGATCTCCTCCAGGGATCTCCAGGAGTCCTTGACAGCTTCCTTAAGAATATTAGTTCAAGTTGAAGTCCATGTCATCAAACAGCTTCATCTACTTTAACTCAGGAGAGAGAAACTTAATCTCGATCTCTTCTGTCGTTTTTCAAGCACACATGTCCAAAGCTTTTCAGCTCTTCTCTGTTTTATTTACTTGTAAACTGAACGTCTTGATGTTTTGCAGGATATGAAGAACGTTTAACTGAAAAAAAAAACTATTAAATATCATCTTTTCTGTTCGAGTTCACCTGCGACACACTGCGACTTGATCAGGACTCAGTGTGAGCTCAGCTGCAGATCATCTGTGTTTTCCTCCGGTCGGACCTGAAGACGTGACTCTGTGAGGCTGGAAGTGCTCGTCTAACTGTTGTGTTGCTGGTTTCTTCCTCTTATTCTACACAACCTCAGAAACGATTCTTCCTGATTTGTATGCGCAGGTTTGTTTCTGTGACGCACAGAAGCAGCTTTATCTGCAGTTCGTACATGCCAAGATATGTCTGCCCGTTGACCTCTGACCCCTCTGGTGAGATGTGAACATGAATGTGACTCAGCGGAGGAGAAAACAAAGTCACACAGAGAGCGTCGTTACGCTGTCCTCGCCTCAGAGCTGCTGCTGAGCTCGACCTTCGACCTGCAGAGGATTTATGGATCCTTAAACGGAGTCGATCGATATTCTTTAACGCGTGTTTCTTCTCCTGCAGGTAGTGGTTGTGTTCTGTCTGTGCAGTCCTGATGTCAGCAGAGCTTATGTTTTTCAAGCCAGTCGACCAGACGGAGGAGACAACCCACCGACTCACACGAAAGGTGAGATCAGACGGATTTTCTCTTGTCTCGCTGGTTCTGACCCGAACGTCCGGAAGCGTCTATCGCAATTAACGTCCAAACCGCTTTAAAGAAAGCGAGAAGTGGAGCAGTTTCTTCTCCGTGTGCACAAAATGCTTTCCTGCTTTTGAACGTCACGTTTGTTCCAGTCACTATAATCTGCAGAGACTTTGAGCCATCACAGTGACATTTAGATGATTTACATTTCATCACATGTGAGCAGGGAACGTTAACGCATTCACAAGCGCTCTGACGTCTCAGGATTGAGAGTATCTGGCAGTAAAGCGCCTCATTAGTGAGTTACGTCGACTGTATTTGGTTGCTTCACGTGTTAAATCAGCCACTGTGCCGTCGTGCGTCGCAGTGAACTCTGAGCGTCCTCTCGGGTTTTGTCTAACCTCTCTCTCCTCCCCTCCAGTCGTCTCAGAGTGGGTCAGCTCAGCGGGCTCCTGCAAGGGGAGGTGCTTCGAGCTGGAGGAGGCCAAACCTCCAGGATGCAGGTGTGACAATCTGTGCAAAACCTACTACAGCTGCTGCTCCGACTTCGACGAGCACTGCCTGAAAACAGGTCAGTCTGACCTGCGTCACTTCTCCTGGTTTCACCCTCTGAAATATGATTATCCTACAAAGAGCTGCATTTTCTGTCCTTGAAAATGTTTAGTGAAGCAGCGGGCAATCTGTGACTATTTTCACGCTCATAAACACATTTTGTCCATGTATTGATGCTGTCACTCTGGATATATCAGTAACAGTAATCAACCGCAGAGTTATATATCGTTTCTGTAATTTATCTGGAGCGGCACACGGCAGTAGTAGCTCCCAAACCTCGGGGGCTATCTTTACGACATGATAATGGCTTTCTGCTGGAACACAGATGTCTGAGAGGCAAAATGCTGATTTCCATCTGATGGTAATTCAGACCTTGGCCCGGCTGCAGAGAGCGCAGTCGCAGCTTCAGCTTGAAAACATTAAGCAAAGAACGGCGGGACATTTTCCAAAGTCTGACGAGTGTAGATCATGAATGCTGCCACCGTGAGCTGCTCCAGGGATTATATTACAAGGTCGGGACGGCCTGTACGGGCCTGTTGTTAGAGATGTCAGGTCTGGATGTTTTCACGTTGTTGCCAGCCTCGTTAACGGGTTTTTTTACTGAATTAAGCTGATATATTCTCCTGCGTGTTGTCAGCGGGAGGCTTTGAGTGCACTCAGGATCGCTGTGGGGAGGAGAGGAACGATGACCACGCCTGCCACTGCTCAGAGGACTGTCTGCAGAGAGGAGACTGCTGCTCCAACTACAAGTCCCTCTGCAAAGGTACTAATCCTTTTATTCCTTATTACACAACAATCAGACATAGGCGTGGAGTTACGTAACGACTCTGCGCTGCTGCTTCCACGTCAGGTGAGACTTCATGGGTGCAGGGAGACTGTGAGGAGATCCAGAGCGCCGAGTGTCCTGCAGGGTGAGTCGACCTCGACGACAATCCAACAATATGCTTTGCACGACTGGAAAATGTCCCGACATGTCGTCAGGGAATCTCCAGCGGTTCCACGCTTACAAATGTTGAAACACAGCCGTGAACAGTGGTCAGTGGCTGTGACGCCACCAGCCCTCGATGTGAATGTGACGCGTGTTTTTTGATATTTGATGTCGCAGCTTCATCCGTCCTCCCCTCATCATGCTGTCTGTCGACGGCTTCAGAGCCTCCTACCTGAAGAAGGGCAAGTCCGTCATCCCCAACATACATAAACTCAGTAAGTCTTCTTTACCTTTTCTTATATTTCATTCCCTAAATTCAGTTGTTAGGGTCCAGATCTGTGTTTACTGATGAAGTGTTTCCTCTCAGGGACGTGCGGTACGTCGGCTCCTTACATGCGACCCGTCTACCCAACGAAGACCTTCCCAAACTTATACACACTCGCCACAGTAAGTGACCCGGGTCGATGACGCAGTGACGGTTATATGTTTCACGCTGCTGCAGAGGAAATAACTGGAGCGATGTTGCTCTTCGTCCCTGCAGGGTCTGTACCCAGAGTCCCATGGGATTGTGGGTAACACCATGCACGACCCCGTGTTCAACGCCACCTTCAGCCTGCGAACCAGAGAGAAGCTGAACCATCGCTGGTGGGGCGGACAGCCTGTGAGTCCACCGTGGTTGTATGCTCTTATTTGACATCCTTCTCAGTGGCATTGTGGGTAATGTAGGCGTCAGGTTTTGAAAAAGTGGAATAAAACAGGTGATATCTTTGTATTGATTCTGATCATCTGTTCATAATGAGTCCAACAACGCTGCTCAGTTGACTCCTTTTCCACAACCTGCACAGCCTACATTACCCACAATGCAACTTCGCCACTGGGTGACATCACTGGAGGCAATTAATCAGATTACAGGCTTTTTAGTCAACTCCAGTCCAGCTTCACATCCTGGAGACCAGCTGAGAAAAGCTCCACTTTTCAAAATGCTCTTATTAGACGTCTTTCTCTGGGTCACACAGGAAGACAGATGTGAGTTTATGCTCAGTGGCATTGTGGGTAATGTAGGCATCGGGTTCATCAGTGAAAAAGAAGAAGAAAAAGTGGAATAAAACAGGTGATATCTCTGTATTGATATCTGTTCATAGTGAGTTCAACAATGCTGCTCAGTTGACTCCTTCCACAACCTGCACAGCCTACATTACCCACAATGCAACTTTGCCAATGAGTTACATCACTTTTTTCACACATGCTTTAATGTTTAAAATCTACCTTTTAACGCTCCAAAGCTGCAGTTTTCCATCAGTTGATTATTGTGTAATTTCCTGTCCAAACAGTGAAGTATATTAACTTATTGTAGCTGGACAAAGGTGAAGCAATGCATTGTGGGATCTTGTGCGCTAACGTCTACTCGCTTCTCTCCTGTGTTTCAGATCTGGGTCACAGCAGAGGAACAAGGAGTGAAAGCCGCCACTTTCTTCTGGCCTTGGTACTTAAGTTAGTACTGGAATATTTCTCATTAGCTTCAGACTCTGAACGGAGCGCAGGTAACTTCAGATCTGTGAGGCTGAGCAGAGGCAAACGATCAGGCTCTCTGTGTGTTTGTGTCGCCGGCAGTTTGGGTGAAACGTTTGTACTACAACACGTATGATAAACCCCGACGACACACTTGAGTTAACATTCAAACAGTCAGAGATTATAAGTGTCACACAGACGATCACAGAAGTCAGGACCAGCAGACAAAACTGACCAACGTACGGCAGCTACACGCGTCTTTAGCTTCACTCTGTGTGTTTGTAAAACAGACGTACAACTCCGAGAGACACGCGACCACTAAACTTCAGGTCATGTTTACACTGACGAGGCCAAGTTGGACAAATGTTCCAGTTTCCAGCCCACTGAAGCGTTTTCAGGCTGCGAAATGTGAAATCTGAAACAACAAATAGAAAACTTCCACATATCTAATGAAATGTACAACAAAATATACATTAAGATCCATAATTTATCTGATCTTATTATCAATGAAACATTTTAAAGACGTCTTTATTTCAGTTTAATTAACAGACGGATCAGTTTCAGAAAACATCTGCACGTCCGTGACATAATGATCACGAGTGGAAAGAGAGGCCGAGCGCTCGTCACATCCTGAGACTGACTGACAATGGCCTCACACACACACACACACACACACATAGAGGACAATAGCTCGACACACTCGATCACAACAGAGAGCATTGACGACTCACAGCGGCTGAAACTCCGACCTGTCGAAGCACCGAGCATAAAAACATTTAAATAGAGAAACAATATCTTTATACACCGATATATTGATTCTGATCAGACACACACACACACACACACACACAGTTACAGACAGATCAGCTTTACGTTCTTTTATCCCAGAAATGAATTATTTGTGTCGTGCAGTTTGTCTTTATTTCTCCGTCTTGAATCATCCGTCACCATGTCTTGTGTCCAGGGTGATTCCTCTGGAGAGGAGGATTCTGACCATCCTGCGCTGGCTGCACCTGCCCGACGACGAGAGGTAAGTCTTTCTCTTCAGACGTTTTCTGATGGCGTCTGAAGGAATGAGTTTCTCTTATAGAGCATCAACGTTGCTCAGGTTCATCTTCCTCCTCCTCCTTCTATCCTTGCTCCCACTCGTCGTCTGCTGATTTATTTTCCTCCCCGGAGCCGTCGAGGTCACCTGAGGCCTCCTTTCTCCTCTGACAGGTGACTGAAGTGTTGTGACGGTCGAGTTTGAGCAGGTGAGAAGTGAGTGAGACCAGTTAGTGATCAGGGTGCAGCAGTTTGAGCTTTTTTCCAGTTGAGCAAAGCGTTTCAGAGTTTTGCAGAAATGTGCTTTATAGTTTTGTCCACGAGTGTCGGCGCTGTGTGCACGGTTCCAGTGTTTGTGTGGAGAAAACCTGTAAATATCAGATTACATTAAATGTCATCGTTTCCAGACGTAATTCAGCTTTTTATATAATGCTGAGCACTTATTCTCTGGACTGTCAGACTCATGAGGAGGTCTCAGTGACATCTGAGAGCTGCGATGTCTCGATGCATCAACACGTTCTGGTCTCCTGCAGCTTTGACTGAAATAATGTACAACTTCTATCATATGTCAACAGTCTCAGAGGTTACTGTCACTCCTGCACGGGCTTGTAAGAAGCTCTGTGTGTTTTATATTTAGTCTGTGAGCTGGTTGAGTGTTTCTTGAGGACTTGGAGATAAAAGCTGTTTTTAGTGTTGAGCAGCAGCCGGGTCAGTGACGCGGTCACGAGCTGATAAGTGTTTTCACAGAGCAGCTACAAGGTTTGTAATGTTCCTCGGTTCTCTGCCAGAAACAACAAACTCAGCTGAGGGTTTCATCGTCATGCTGACCTCAAAATGCTCCGACACCTGACGGAGTAGAGGAGACATGACAGGGGAAATATACATTTCGCTGGTTTGTCTTCTGTCTTTGTTCAGATGTCTTCTCCGGACGTTCAGGAAATCAGAGCAATTACACACCCTCATAAAATATCAGAATACGTATTGTCTTAATGTAAATGATCAGCTGATGATTGTTGATGTTTTGTTCAGCTGTACTTTAACGTGTCGTCTGTCTTCAGGCCGTACGTCTACGCCGTCCACTCAGAGCAGCCCGACACCTTCGGACATCGCCTGGGACCGCTCAGCAGTGAGGTGAGTGTGAGGACGTGCTTCACCACGTCGGTCAGTCGTTCATGTTTCCTAATGTTTCTCATTCCTGCGCCTGTAGCTGGACAACCCGCTGAGGGAGATCGATAACATCATCGGTCAGCTGATGAACGGTCTGAAGCAGATGAACCTGCATCGCTGCATCAACGTCATCGTCGTAGGAGACCACGGTACGACCGCCGTGCAGTCTGTAACGCTCTGTGTTAGTTAGTTATATCTCTTTTTTTTAGTTAGAAACAAACAGCGTAACCTCCTCAAAGATCTCGAGATCTTTACGATGCGACGAGTATTTATCTGCGTGCAGCTGACGCTCCGTTGAGACTGTGGACGATGTTGAAGACGTCGCCGGTTTGGTTTGACGTTATAAAACACGACGACAGACATTCGAAGCTTCGTTCAATTTCCTCATGGATGTATGAAATAAAGGCAGCTTCACGTGGGTTCAGTCGGCTTCAGTTTCAGATGCTGGCCTCTGTGTCTCTCAGGTATGGAGGAGGCTCACTGCGATCGGACCGAGTTTCTCAGCAACTACCCGCTCAACATAGACGAGATCACGCTGATCCCCGGATCGCTGGGCAGAATACGACCCCGCGACCCCAAATCCACCACATGTAAGACGAGACTGACAACAGCGACCGTGTCTGATGATTTCATTCACTTCACTTTGATGTTATATTTTCTTTTACAGACGACCCAAAAGTCGTGGTGGCGAACCTCACCGTGAGTACGACAGCAGAACCACAGCCGGATCATTTTTCATCGAGTTGTGTGTTAGAGGTCAGATCAGGCGATTCACCTTTAAACTCCTTGTTGCAGTGTAAAATGTCGACTCAGCACTTCAAGCCGTACCTGAAGCAGCATCTACCCAAGAGGCTTCACTACGCCAACAACCGCAGGATCGAGGACGTCCACCTGCTGACGGAGAGGAAGTGGCACATCGCAAAGTAACCGTCACTTTTCCTACCTTCACGTCTGATCATCGTCTTTCATTATTCACATGTGGTCATGTTCCACAGTCTCAGACATTTTCATATTCTTTAATAAATGAAGGATGCTGAAACATTTAATTGTTTTCAGTTGTTTACATTTGTTTCTTTGCGTTTGCTTCAGGAAAATGCCGGAGAAACTGAGAACCCGCTGCGGTTTCTTTGGCGACCACGGCTTTGACAACAAGATAACCAGCATGAGGGTACCGTCGAGTTTTAAAGTTTCCGTAACTGATCCGATGTTTCTGTAACTGTGAACTATGAGACGCTTCGGGATTAAAGCATTTCATTTAACACAGTTTCTACATTTTCTTTCTCGGTAAAGCTTCTCTGCTGGTTGAAGGTTGAAACCAGAGAACTTGATGTAGTTTAAGATAGTTTCAGATGAAGTTGTTTAGCTTCATTTTCAGAAAAGATCTCTATATATATCTAATGTGTGCTTTTCCTTTTTCTCTTCACGCAGACCATATTCATGGGTCACGGACCGAGCTTCAAGTTTAAGAAAAGAGTGCCAGAATTTGAAAATATAGAATTATACAACGTCATGTGTGGTGAGAATATTATTCTCTGTCTTTAATTCTAACGTTGTCTGACGTAGTTTAACGAGACAGTTCTGACCTGCAGTGTTACTGATCGATCTAGATTGTTTGGTGAGTTGTTGAGTTTTGCCGTCTCTCTTATATAATGGAACTAGATTAAATGCCTTCAAAATATGTTTCTCTTTCCAGGAGTCATGACTCGATTAGCTGAGATGATACACTGACCTCGTTGTGAGCGGTTTCATGCAGGATGTATCAACTAGACAAAGAAGTGAGGCTAGTTAATTAAGCTAACGTTACAGTTGAGCTGGGGAGGAAGTCGTCCTCCTGAGAATTGATATGCAGCAGTTTCGTAGAAAGACTAGTCCCGTGAATTATCTTTGTTAACTGGGTCATGATTTCTGGAAAGAGACATTGCTGTTTTTTGACGCTTTGAGCATCACAAGCTGAACATTTCTTTGTTTTGAGGTGAACTTTCCCTTTAATATAAGAAAAAAAACCTCAGATTTAAGTAACCAGCCATATTCTCACGTGTTAACAGAGATCTAAACCTTTTCTTTACATCAACGTAACAAACTGCACCTCGTCAACACATTTCTGATTGTTTCTCCTTCTCGTCTCAGACCTGTTGGGCTTGAAGCCGGCTCCGAACAACGGGACATACGGCAGCTTGAACGCCATGCTCAAAGAGCCGCCGCACCAGCCGAGCATGCCAGAGGAAGTGACATCACCGTCGCCGGCGTCCGACTCTGATGCCGCTCTGACCCACGACCTGGGCTGCAGCTGCGATGACGAGGTCAGAGGAGGACGGTGACGCCACACGGAGCATAAAACAACTGAGCTGAGCAGACGGTGTTCATCCATCAGAATGTGTGTTTGTGTTACAGAACAAAGTGGAGGAGGTCATCGAAGCCTTCAGTCCTGCACCTGATGGGATCTACGGCTACAGTACGTTTCTCTGAACTCTGATCAGATGTTTGTCGATGACAGCTGAGGAAGATTTGTCCACATTTAAAAGCTGCAGTCGTAGTTTTAGTAACAACACGTATCCGCTATGAATAAATATGAAAATGTCGATAAACTTGGCTGTTTTTGGCCTCTTTGTTAAAACTTTATTCTGTGTGACTTAACTACTGTGTGTGTGTGTGTGTGTGTGTGCAGACAATACACACCTCCCGTTCGGTCGTCCGGCCGTGATGTTCGAGACTCAGTACAGTTTGCTTCATCACGTGGAGTTCATCAGCGGCTACAGCAAAGAG
>OMLP01045033.1:3957-14928 GCA_900302685.1 Spondyliosoma cantharus | reverse complement strand
CTGTCGGGGAAAACATTCTCAGATTGTTGTGAATTGTTGTTAATAACTGTTTATCAGTTTATTCCTCAATCCCCTGCAATACTTCAATGAGCCACCAGGTGGATTAATTGCTTCAGTGCAGCTTTTAATATAGCTCAAATATAAAAGCACACAATAAACAAACAGAAACGTATTTAATACCAATAAAAATTATAATATAATATAATATATAATATATAATATAATAATAATTATAATAATTATACCAGAAAAGAAGAACAAAAACAGAATCACCAGACATTAAAATAAAAAAATGCACTCAGTTAAACTCACCTGGTTGATTTGAAGGATTTATTTCGTAAAGCAACATTTGTTCGAGTGAGTTGTTGATCTTCAGATTCAACACTCATCTAAGTTTACGCGCAGACGATTTTACCAACGTGGCTGCACGAAAACAGAAAAAAAAAGCGACAGCTGCATCACGTTTTTGGTGAGAATTACCTCAAACTTATTGAAGTTCCTGCTGCACATCAACCGATATATACCGACTTTTTATTAAAGCAGGTCAACAGGTCAACAAAACATCAACATTGACAGGATGTGGTGGCAGGCATGCGAGCCCACAGAGCGTTAAATGTCTTGTCGTGCGTTGAGACTAATTGGATCACATCCTTAACTTTCTCTTGATGACTCAGAGGGGCTCTGGGAGTCAACCTCGAAGAATTCTTGATGGCTAACAGACGTGCGATGGAAAAAAACAGAGGCCCGTTCTGACGCCGATGCACAGACGCAAAGAGACTCGGTGTTTACGTTACACTACATCTATTTTCAAGGGTGAGTGATTACATGTAGCAAACACATGAACCTAAACAGCTACCGTACTTGTGGAGCTCCGCTGCTCTGACTCTGTGTGGAGCCTTGTTGTTTCTCTCAGCAGGATATTTGTTCATCTCAGTTTCTTCTTTTTATTTAAGTTGCAGCTACATTTCTGTGCCTCAGCGCTGTCGGTAGTCGTGGCCTGAGCCTATGCGTACCTTGTTGTTATATAAGATTCAGTATCTTCAGACCATGACGACTGTATGATGCAGAATATAAACATGCCGTTACTCGTGTTTAACCCGTGTGGCGTCCTCACTGAGTGCCTTCTTTGGAAGGCTAAAATTAGCTCCTTGTTACAAGGTTTGATCACAAGGTTTTGTGCCTCAAGACAATATAATCATGCAGGTGAGTGTGTGTTTAAGGTTAAGGGGAACTCCCTTTCCACCGCCCACAGAGGCTTCTTGCTTCCCCGTTTTGAGGTCACTAGGTCTCGTTCAAACTGAGAACAGGAAACATTACTTTTCTTGACATTTTAGTGTCATTATGTTGTGACAACCCTCTTTTCATCTGAAAAAGTTGAGGCACATATTCCACTTAGTTAGGGTGAGAGAGAGTTCATGTTTTGGTTTAAAATGTCTGATTTTGTTGCCAGAGAGACGGCTGAAAGTTGTCCTGAAGGCCGCTGAAAGAGGAAGCAAGCGATGGTCTTGACTTGTGTCCTTGAGCTGGGCAGTGGTCTCACCGGCACCGTTCCTTCCTGCCAAGAAAGCCAGCTCATTAACACGTCATCTGAACTTGATATGAGACAGCATTTTATTCTGGTGACTGTGCTGAGAGCGAAACTCGACATCAGATTAATAAATAATCTCACAATGAGTCTTTGTGGGTTTTACCTGGCGCATTTTCAGTATTAGTTTGCCAAAAAGAGAAAGCAGAAGGAGATGAGTGGTCTGGTTTCTCTCATTAAGAACAATATCAGGAAACCCCCTCTGAGTCATTCTGAAGGAGGCGTGCATGCGACTGAGACGGGTCAAAACAAACATTAAGGACCACTTGGATCATATTTGCAGACTCTCTTGCTCCGTGCAGCCTTTTGAATACATGTTTCATTAGGCTGTGTGTGTGTGTGCGTGTGTGTGTGCGTGTGTGTGTGTGTATGTGTGTGTGATGAGCTGCACTCTGCTGGACTGGAAACCCAACAGTTTGATTCTTACTACAGAAAAGCCACAAACTCCATTGTTTTAAAGTAGAAACCCGGTGCAGGACTCTTCTTCTGAACGGGTCCAGGCTCTGCTTTCTTATCATGACCTCAGCAGGACGGAGGTCAACGCGAGCTCACACTGAACCTCGGGCTGAGAGTGAACTCTGTGTGACTCCATCCGTCTTTATTAGATCTGTGTGGTGCTGGAGCGTCAGGCCCGTCACTGTTATGGCTCAGTTTGATTGACTTTAAACACATTTGTCACCGCTTTGTTAAGGTTGGACTCTTGTTGTGGGCTCACAGTCGGGACGCTTTACATGCCCAAAGATGGAGGCATTGTTTTGGACAACAGCTGCAGTAGTTTGTGTTAAAGTCTGTTTAAAATGATTCACCCACCTTAGAAATATATTCCAGGGTAGAAGCAGCGAGATTTACTGTATTTGTGACTCTTATCAGCTGATGTGTGTGCTCACGTCCAGTCAGTCAGCCGCTTCAAATAAGCATCTAACTCGGCCTGTTATGCGACCTTAAACTGGCTGTAGACATCTTTGCTCTCACTTATCATTCTGAAGTAACTACTGATGTCAGCGGAGCCCCCGAGGAGTCATGGCAACGATCTTTAGGCTGACTTTTGCATTTAGTTGCGACACTTTTTTCCATCTGTTTCAGAGCTGTGTTATTGTGGCTCAACACACCCAGCCAGTCTGCTCTGTCTAAAGAGCACAGAGACACTGAAGCTGCAACAAGAAGTGTTTTTATTCTTTTTTTTAAAACTCTACATTTGCCTCCATTTCTATAAAAGTCTGGAAGCAGCGGGGAAAGTTATGATATGTAAATATGTATATAATAATGCTTACCATAAGTATTTACTTTAAACACAGCCAGGCCAACTTCAGTTATCCCAACGCTAAGCTAAGCTAAGCTAAGCTAAGCTAAGCTATGTATCGATCATGTCATCTCATGCTCTGATTGATCAGGTTGATGTTAATCCTTGCTGTCCTTAAAAAGAAGGAAACAGAAGTGTGATACAAATCCATGTTTAGCTCGATCTTAAGGGGTTTCCCTGTGCAGAACAAAGAAAGCAGTGTGGTTTGTTGTGTGAGTATCAGCTGATCGTGGAGGGAATCCCGTTGCTCTTGTAAACATCACAGCAGCATGTCGAGGCATATGATACGTCAACACAACGCCTCCATCATGACATCACCGTGATGCTATCATTTATCATAAACAAAGGTCTCCCTGTCAGTTTTGGTGATATTTAAGAACAAAACGCACCTGCATGTGAGAGTCGGTGTGTCACAGGGTTAAATGTTGCTGTGTCGAAACAGCTGCAGCTGGATGTACGAGGAAGTCCCATTAATGAGATGCCGCCCACGCACCAGCTATTCAGAGCAACTTCTGGAACATTTAGTTGCCATTGGTTGCAGGTTTAGGGTTTATACTTCTTTTTTTCATCAGATCAGCTCATTCCACCAGATGTCATCATAGATTATCTGAAGTTTAAGGTTATCGAGTTCAGCGTGGGAGTCAGTTGCGTCCGCCTCGATTCAGATTAAAACCAAAGAAGCTGGTTTCCTGATAATCCACCAACAATTTAGTTCTTATCAACTATGTGTGAACCGGTGCAGCAGAGCAGATCCAGCACCTGCAGATGTTCGTCACCATCACCAAACACAGGCCTTAAAAAAAACATGTGGCAAAGATCAGGAAAGATTCATGCTTTGTGTAAAAAAAGTTGGTTTGTCGCCACAAACACGGCAGGAAAATGTCCAGTGGTTTCATGCTGATGAATGAAATGCAGTCTTGAACAATCAGGTCCTGCTGAGCATGTCGCTGATTTTAACGTCTTTGATTCTGTTTAAGATGAACTCCTCGTCGATTTAGCAAGCTGAACAGCTGCAGTCACAGTTTTATCTTATTGCTTGTAAAAACTTTATGATAAACTTACAAAATACAGAACATTGCTTGAAGTTGAATCGTCAGTCTTTCCAGCTGTGACACCTCATAGATTAGCGAAGAAAGAAAAGTCTGCAAAAGTTGCACAGCAGAACTTCTTCGTTTGTTCAACTCAAGTTCAAAAGTTAATTTTGATGGTTTCTCTTGACTAAGCCTGTGTTATGTCAGAAGTATGGATAGCATCAGGAGGGGGAGAGACTTTCTGAATAATTTTCCATCTCGCAGATAAAAGATCATCTCAGCTAATGTGTGGGAGAGTTGAAATGTGTCTCCTGGTGAACTGGTGCTGTGGGCGTGAGAATGCTGGTAGTACAAGTTGATTCTTGTCAAGAAACATTATAATGACATCAAATCCAACCACGGTAGTTACACAGAGGCACAAATCACAATGCCAAATCAACAGCACAGCCAACAGATGTCAACAGTTTTCGCTGTTGTGTCGAGAGTGTGTTCAAGCTGAACGTTACGCAATCACATGAGATAAAACCGTCCAGATACGTTATTAAAAACAACAGCAATGGTTGCAAAAACACAAAATGTTTGAAAAATTGAAAGAAGAAGCAAAAGCAGCAAATATTCAGTATATTCAGGAAGTCAGCTTACCTTGTTCTGTGGGCTAAACCTAGACCTGACCAACTGAATCAACCCCGGATCATAACACTGCCCCCACCTGCTTGTACGGGAGGCACTAAGCATGATGGGTAATCAGTTAACCCGCCTCTCTGCGGCCATCAGTCTGGAACAGGTTCAATCAGGACTCATCAGACCTCACGACCTTTCTCTAGAGTTTATTCTCCCCAGCTTATTGAAGCTGATTAGCCTCATTGATAAACCGCTGATTGTTTACCGTCTGATTTCACCAAACTTTAAATAAGTTCAATAATTCGACTCTTCTGAAACATAGTAGCATCTTTCCCCGGACCACAGGAAGTGCCTTCAGACATGGTTGTTACATATTTGCTTGGTTGAATCCAAATCTCCCTCTATTTTAGTTTCAAATGGATTTGAAAAGACGTTATTAGCTCGTGCAGCGACTTCAGATGGGGCGCTGCGAACGCTTTTAACTCCCCCGAAGGACATTACTGAAACACTGTTTTGCTGTGAAGCTCCAGAAATGTTTTGTGAACCATCAGCACGAGAGATAACGACTGAATTTTGACTCTTGGGTTTGTTTAAAGTCTTCTATTTATATTATATTTGAGTCGATAAGTAATTTGGTTTATAGAGTAAATGTGTCTGTCAACATTTTTGCAGATCATCTTCTGACTAACCTCTCCATCAAGCCATCTATATTTATTAGTCTCACTTCTCATTCCTATATTGCACAAAGCAGATGAGTGTTAGTCACTGAGACATCTGTATTATTTGACCTCCAGGCCGTTCCACCAGCACACAGTTCTGAAGAAGTGTTCTGGTGAGGAGCTTCCAGGAAGGGAAGCAGCTTTAAGTTGCATCGCTCTGTCACGAGGAAGTGAAAGCCAGAGAGGCCACGTTGATTCTGAGGTCTCTGAACTATCACATTCCTCTCTGAATGAGCTAAATTGCTGGTGGTTTCTCTGAACCTGCCTGTTGATTTAAATTGTATCTGATAGGTTAATGTGCTTTTATAGGAACCATCTCCATCTGATGGAGACTCTGGCAAGCTGTCAGGTCCAAGTAGATTTCCTGAAAAGGGAGGGATCCTTTGTTTTCAGACTCAATGACTTCGGAAGAAGTTGAGGAACGTTAACTTAATATCTGGTTCTTCAGTGTTCACCCTTTTAGATCTTAGAACTCGAAACAGTTACGACCTTAAATGTACGCACGACCTCAACATTTTAACAGCTCTGCACCCAGATGCGCTCGCACACCTGCTGATGACACACCGGTTGAAAAAGGCAAACGGCATTAAAGACAAATCCCAGACGGTTGGGGTGTTTATCGGAGGGCTTCCCTAAAAACGCCGGGTTAAGTCACATGTAATGAAACACAAACAGTCTTGACAGCTTGCATTATTGTTAAATATCACTTTCACTTAACGTTCCCTATCGGCTGTGAGTCACTCGCGATGTGAGTCATGTCATAAAATGCAGCTCAGCAGTATCTTGCTGCAGTGTGAGTCCTTTTATTACTTTATTACTCAACTGTTGGCCTTCAGAATATTAACAAAATGTCAACGTGTGTGAGGTCGCTCTCTTCTCACGGTGTGTGTTAAAATGTTGAAATGTCACACATCATGGGAGCGACTGCAGATGAACAGGGGGTTGTTCAACGCCTGCTTAAGTTCTGCTTGTGTGTCGGCACAAAAAACACTTGGTTAGAGTCAAGAGAACATCCTGGTTTGACCTAAAATGCCTGTTTGGTCGTCACACTCACGGAGTGGAAAATCATGTGGTCTCTTTAAGAAACGACTGATTTTGATGCTGGAATGTCTTCAGGTGTAATTGAAACATGCAGTGGTGTGACTTCGGTCCACCTTCTCCCACAAACTTTAATTCCCTTGCTCTTGTTTCAAACCCTGGACAGCTAAATGCTTGAGCACACACAGAGCAATGAATATGCAACAGATGCGCCATTAAACACTGTTAAACGTTGGGACATAGATCTCCAGCAGACACAGCATCATAACCACCGCCGCTGCTTTCACTTGCAGAACAGTCACAAGCGCCGCAGCTCATCTGAAACCAAAAGCACAAACTGAAACAAAAACTCCCAGCAAATCACAACAAAGCTGATCCACGCGTCTCATCCAGAGAAAAGACTCCACGCTGTGCAGGTGTGTGTGGGCATGTGACCGCTTGCGGAGCCTCGAGCTGTTTTCATTACGAATGACATTAAAGTTCACGGTGACATGATGACGCAAAGCGAGTGTGTACAGACTGCAGACGCTGAGTGACATGTGCTGGAAAAACACTTGAGTTTGGTATTTCACCTTTCAATGCCGCCAAAGGTCACAGCGGCAGAAGACAGCGTCGTTTCTGCAACATCGGATGATTAACCGCTGACTCATGGAGAGCTCACTCTTCACCTCCTTCATGGGAAACCCGGAAATAAGTAATCTAAAATGTGACAATGCATATCTGGAAGCATATAATCCAAACTGCGTAAAGTGACAGTTCGCCAAATAGATTTGAATTCAGTCATCGGGTCAGGTGAAGTCTCGTCGTCCACAGAACATTTCTGGAGCTTCACAGCAGGACAGAGCTGCAGCGTTCAGCTCAGCAACTAAAGAAAAGATTTTGGCTGGAATGAAGGTGTAAATATTGTTTTTTTAGAGTCAATTTAGTAGCTGGAGGCATTTAAGTTTGTTTTCTTGGGTGTTCTTGTTTATGTTTTAAATCAAGTCCAGAGCTACTTCATTAGTTTCTGAGAATGCTGCAACTCTGTTTTACTGTGAAGCTCCAACTACTTAGTACAAATCTACTTACTTTTCCTTTTAGAGCAAAACTATCCGAACAGGAAATGATCTGAACTGTTCCTAAAACAATCTGATCAGACGCTCGCACAGAAACAGGCACATGTCGTCATAAAGGTCCTTTAAATAAGTAAAGACAAAAAATGTGAATAATGCGTTCGATGAATTGACATTTTAGCCTGAAAACTGAATCCCTGAAGTGTTTGGGAATCTTTTGCAACTGAAACCATGACATTGTCTCATGGGGCTGTAAAAGCGTCACATCCATTTGCTTCACTTCATTCTTATTTCATTATTATATTAAACATCCACTTAGACGACGTCATGGAATTATACTGAACCAGGGAGTCCAGCGCCACGGTCTTCCTGCTCAACTCACATTTTCTCTGAGCCCACTGGAAGCAGCGTAATCACCTCGTACAGTTAAACACTTGCAGGACTCGTTGATGGAGGAGTTTGTTGAGACATCTGACACAGTGAGTTTGCGTGTTGGCATGTGTTTCTTCCTGCTGACCTTTAGGCCGAATTGTTTGTTTGTCTCTCACGCAACACCTCTTTTTTTTAAGAGTGACTTTGTCATCATGGAAAATGCTTTTAAAGTTGTCAGTGGGTGGTGAGGCGCTTTCAGCAGCATGACTGGCTATTTTGAAAGGTGAGACAGTTGAGCTGGGGCATAAAGGAAATCAGATTGTGGAAACATCTGATTACACCTGTGGCTTGTGGGCAAATGTCAAAACAACATGACACAGGCTTTGAGGTATTTTCCACAAACAGAATTAAACCTTGTTGTTCTTCTGTCTCCTTTGCAGTTTTATTATCTTCCAAGCCCGACTTGTTGATCTGCATACCAGAGCTGTACAAAGAACTAAAAATAGCTGCTGTGTTAAAGATGTTATCTTAAAACTACTGAGAAAACAAGCTGTGCATTATCCAAAATGGCAATGATGGGGAGCCACCACTGACCACTACAGTATCACCAACAGAGGGCGATTGTACTGGTTTCCAAAAGAAGTATGATTGCATGCAAGCTGAGAAAATGAGCCTACTTCTCACTTGATTTATTACCTCAGTAAAACGTTTGCTAATGAGATTATGGTCTCAGTGTGATCTTACACAACTCAATTTTACTTTAAATTTCCAGGAAACAATGCGGAATGATTTGTGCCTGTGTCGTGAACCCTTGAGAGGGGCAGGGGCAAAATGCTGCAACAAAAGAAAATAAGAAAATAAAAATGAACTGCAACAGTGAAAAACAATTTGTACTCTAGGCAGCCAAGCACGGTCCATTCCCATGAAGCGTGGTTTGGCATAATATAATGGTTGGTCTGGGCTATTAGCAGAAAGCAATTTCTCTTGTATTATTTGGTATTTAATCTGCTCTAACCATTGTGCAGCACGGAGAGAAATCCGTCTGCCTCCAAACGAATCATTAATTGACGATGTGGTAACAGAAGATGTGCACGGTTTGAAATTAGTTCAAGGACATTAACACAAAACATGTTCCCACTGTGCAGAAAGAATTCAACATTTTGCAAAGCATTTTGAGGAAATTTTGGACTTTGGGCCAAAGTTGCCCGACCAAGTTTCAAACCTTCAGCTTGCACCAGCATGTATCTTGTTCCTTCTGTTGGAAGTTTCATAAGCTTTACCGAGGAAAGTCAATGATCAGTCAAAAGTTTATACTGTTGCTCACTGCTGTATCATTAATTGTTAAATGGAAACGCAGCTGTAAGGTGAGTTTGTGCATCAGTGTAATTCACAGTAAATTAGTGCACCACAAGCATGACGCAGTCCACTCTGCCAGTGTCCAGTTTCCAAGCAATGATGAAAAATATTGTTTGTTGCATTTCTGCCAGTTTAGTCAGAATCTGGGGGTTTTGGGGATTTGGTAATACGACCACTTCCAGAGACCACAGTGGTCAACAAGGTGTTGAAAAGCCCTGTTCGAGTTCATTCAGCAATATGGAATCATATTGTAATCTGTGCTCGCTAGATGACTTTACATCCCCCGTGACGGTTTCATTTAAAGCTTCAGAGATTTGCAAAGATTGTGCAAAGTTATTTCTAATTAATATGATTTGGATCCCTTTCTGATTGAATCCAGATCCACTGTTAGATCAACATTTCACTTTGTCCAATAGCTGCAGAACTAATAACATTCCCAGAGGCCTGAGCTTGTGTTCAGTGATTATTATTATAATGTTATGAGTTAATGTGGAAATTCCAAAAACTGGAGGTCTTGCGAAAGAGTTGTGCGATTTCATCAGTGAAGTTAAACTCTGTTTCGTGCGTCAACACGTGCGTCAATTCATCGTCTTTATTGATTGTTGATCACTATCAAAGGCTAATTCCATGTAGGAAGATTAGGACTGTCAGCAGTTGTGCTGGGCTGCTTGTATCCAAGGTGCCACCAGCTGATCAATGAGAAGCGGGCCAAATCCACGAGGTTTAGAAGTCATTTGTACGGTTTACAAAGCTGCAAGGTGTTGTTGTAAATGGTGTCAAATGATTTGACTTGGAGCGTTTCTTTAAATGTTAAGTGGTTGTGCAGCTGATTTGTGGTTTGGCTGTGACGTGTGTTGGTGGATCAAAGCACAGCAACAGCACAAACTGTTGAATTTTACCATAAATCATCACGCCTGCTCATTTATCCTCTAATTACATTTGAAAGTTTCCATTATCCACATTGTAAATCTGTGCGCATTAACATTCCAAGGTATAAACATCAAGTCTGGTATTAAGAAACAACTCCATGCCCTGATGTTGCCAGAGGTAAACAGTATGTGAGTCATGTGTTATTGTGCAATCCTGCATTCTGCAGATGAACTGACCTGTTGCCTTCAGTTTAGTGTACCTGTTGTTTTCTTTAATCATTAATAAGACGGTCCAACGCTTCTCTTATCAAGGTAAAAGCCAGCAGGGGTGTAAATACAATCTCTGTCTTCATTATACAGAGTGTCTGTATCATTTCTGTATTCTGTTTCAACCGGTGAACCCCACCGATCTTAGGAATCCCTCAGTACAAGCAGCAGACGGGTATCATTCACATCACTGCGTTTCTATTTTTGTTCAACGCACTACAGGGAGTAGTTACACTGATCTCTCTGAATAACCTACAGAGGCCAATGAGACCAAGATGTATATAAATATATATAGATTTATAGTAATTAAAGTTATTCTGATGCTTAATCCAATTTATCTGGGCTGGAAAAGTCCTCAACACTTTTTTTGTTTTGCTGTGTGCTGAAGATGACTCACAAACATGAAAACAAAGTTTACTGAGTGTCGCCATCTTCATGTTTTGTCCGCAGTTGGTACCATTAGTTCAAGTTCCCTTGAAGTAGCTTTAATTTCACCTTCCTCATCAGCGTGGCAACACAGGTAGCCCAAGAAGCATCAAACGTGTCTGCACATTCTTTTATCTTTCTAATCTTGCAACAACAAAATAGTTTCGATGTTATTGTTATCCACAGCCGTGATGTTATTCCTCACATGATGATATATTCCTGATAGAAAATTTTGTGCCATGTTTTTGGTCTCTCTCTCGCCTTTAAAGATATAAACCTGTCAAACTAGAGGTTCCTGAATCGTTTGTCCATATCCTACTGGTATCTGCAGCAAC
>OMLP01045032.1:12111-32052 GCA_900302685.1 Spondyliosoma cantharus | reverse complement strand
TATATATTTAATGTGTGTGTGTGTGTGTGTGTGTGTGTGTGTGTGTGTGTGTGCTCATGTGTCAAGGGACAGATTACTGTTTTCTGTTCCTGTCTGTTCGAGGAACACGGTGTCTGTGTGTGTGTGTGTGTGTGTGTGTGTGTGTCCAGTGGTAGATGTGAGTGTGCATGACAAGCTGATAATGGGACTCACTGTGGGCCATGCCACCTACCTGGAAACAGACCTTATCTGCCTCTGGGGAACGTGCGCACACACGCTTCGTATTATATCTTATCACAGTGGCAGTCTAGCAGAGAGGAGTCAGATCCCTCACAGTGACGGATCAACACGCAGGTCATGCACGCACACACGCACTTTGCCACTCTTTCTGTGATGTCACCACCGGCTCACCGAAGATGATTACCGACAGTCTTCCCACTGCCACAGTGATGGAGCACGTATGGTGCCCTCTGCAAGTCCTGTAAGCCCCAGTAAGTATAAAACATCCTCCTTAGGCTCGTATTCTTTCAAACTGAATTGAATTGAAATTGAAAAAAGCAACTGTATTTTCTTTATTCACCAATCTGGTACTAATCTTTGGGCAGCAAAGTTAGGGAGTAGGGTGTGGTGAAAGACCAAAGTTCAATGAAAATACTGCTACACCCACAGTTTATGCTGTACATTGGAGCTAAATACTAAGAATACCTTCCATTTCTTGCTCATGCTGAAGTCCAACACCAGCGTTAAAGGTTCACTCCGGGGTTTTTGACCACTAGTAGCGCTGTAGAGCAATGCTTTTTTATGACTGGACCCCTTTTTTTGTAAATCAGCAAACATGGACATGATGCATGATTCTAACTGCTCATTATCCACTTATCTGCTATAGTGCATCTCCCGCCCTACACGTCCCTCCTGTCTCTGCTAAAATGACTCTATATTGTGGATCTCTTCCAATATTTCAATCTTCTTTTGATTTCATGAGATTTTTTTTTTCATCTCGCTCTACCTGTCTTTATCCCCTCTTCTTTTATTCGGGTTTCTTTCGTCCTCTTTTTTATCCTCTCCCTCTCTCTAATGAATCATGCTGAAGCCTGCTTTCATACACTACTGACGGAAGCCCTCTGGCATTCACACATATTGCATACATTCATCACTGCTACAATAGAAGTTAGATTCTGCAACTAAACACACACATAATGATACAGCCAATAGCTCATGCACATGTTTGTGTGTAAGAATGAAGATAACTAGGATACATGTGATGGAAGACATTATATGATGCACAGAATAACTGAATACAGTAATATGTCCCCAGTAACAAATGGTGCAGTGTTAGTGCAGTGTTGGTGCATGGTTTGTTAAAGTTCGTAGGACTAGCTGTGATGCAGCAGAAACAAATGTCACCTTGTCTCACCAGGAATGTGTGTGATGAAGTTTACTGAAGGCTTTTTTAAAGGAATCTTAGTCAATTTCAGCAGTTTTTCTAGTGAAAGGATCTTGGATTTTAAAAATCATTTGTTTGAACATAATCTTTGCATTTGACTCGTCCGTGAGAAGCAGTGGGCAGCCATCGTACGGGTCCAGGGACTCACTCCAGTTCTAGATCAGTTCCTCAATCAGTGAAAGTAGTGATTGTAACTCAATAAAGTGTTTAACTAAATAAATGTAGTGAAATACTGTACTTATGTACAATTTGGAAACAAATACTGACTTTTTACTCAGTATAATAATTTGTTAATTTTAGTTTCTAGTGACTTTTCAGCTGCAGGCTGCATCTTTTTAAATTAACCCATCAGATAAAAGAAACACTGATTCAGATAACCTGAAAATCTGAATATCAGACCTGACAATTGGCCAGGCTGATAAACAGTCAACCCATAGTATACAATATTTACATATATAAGTATATGTAAAATGTACTTTTACTTGTACTTTTGATACTTGATACTTGATACATTTAAGATCAGATATTTTAAGACTTTAACTCGAATACTATTTGTTTGAGTGGCTTTTCACATTTACACACACATTTAATATCTTTACTTTTACTCAAGTATGACTTTTGTGTGCTTGTTACAACACTACTTTATTAGTTACTACAACTACATTACTACAGCCTCTATCAAGTGCACCAGCAGTGGAATTAACCTAATTTACATGTTTGATGGTGGGGGAAACCGGAGTACTAGGAGGAGACCTACGCAAACACAGGGATAGATGAATATGAATATGAATATGAGCTGACACACACACACACATGGAAAATGGAAAACACATATATGCACAGTCATGTACAGACACAATGTCCATTTTGCAAACACAAAATTCAAATAGAAAACATGCAGTAAAGCTTAATGTTATTAAATCTGTCACGCCTTAGAAAGCAACAGGTGAGAACGGACACGATGATGAACACAAAGCACCATGACACACATATGCATGCATATGTCACATATGGACATACACGGACTTATACAAACATGTAAAGAAAGAAGAGAATGAAAATCTGAAGATATTAATGGGCATAAACGGGTCGACGATGAAGAAAGACAGAGAGAAAAAAAGAACACACACTCGACATTTGAGATACAATTGAGCTCATTAGTGCAGCTCTACATTTTCAGGAATATTGCCTGGATCCTGGAAAGTGCTGGACACCCAAAGAGAGATTTATGCTGCCTGGTTTGAAAGGAAACTTTAGGAACGGTCATTAGCCATGTGGACTGGTGCAGTCAGGATGGAAATCCCTCCGTTCTGCTATGTCCAGACTCAATTTATGTATAATAAGGTTTCTGGCAGGTGACATGAAACACCTCCTGCCACCATCACCTTATCTCTGGTGCTTTTTGGAGGGCTGTGTAAAACCGTCTTAGGCCCATGAACTCTCTCTCATACACACACTGGAGCCAGAAGTGCAGCGGCAGTGCCATCAGCCAGATTTGCTTGCTTTTATTTTTGATCTCAATATATTTTGTTGAGTAAGTTATAGTCTCTATGACTTTTCTATGTCGCCTTCCTTAAGAGTCGGGTTCAGCCAATAACAGTGTGTACCTGAAAGAGAAATAGTTTATTGTTATATTAGTGAACACTCCTGGCACTCTGGACTTGGTACACTCAACAAACAAAATCTGTGTACAGATGAATATAGCTTTCGAACATTCATGCTTTTTCACATCAATTATTCTAACAATCATTCAATGAATCATTTTGATAACATTTACACTCTTTCATCCAGCTGCTCTGATGGTTAATACACAACAACATTTCAGGAACCTCAACATTTCAGAAAACTCAACATTTCAGAGAGCTATTATTTTTTTGTTTTTCCAAGTATTTTATGTTGCTTATCCTAGGATTTACTTCTCCACACTTTAATGCCATTTGGGTATGAATGAAGCAACTGAAATGTTGTGCTTTATGCTTAGACAGACAAGAGAAAACAGGACAAAGAAGGGAAATAACTGGAGTTCCTGCTGAGTTCTGTCATCAGCCAGAGGCTGAGCTGCCACGCTTGCGCACTTGCAGTTGCCCCCATGGTTAGCTATATTACAGCTAACATCACATTGGTACATTAGATGTTTGTGCAGCAAATAATACAGACTGCACAAACAGTTAAGCGTGGAGGCTGTAGCTCAGCGGGTAGAGCAGATCGGCTAGTGATCGGAAGGTCGCTGGTTCAAATCCCAGCTCCGGGCTGGGCTGAGCAGCATGTTGAAGTGTCCTTGAGCAATATACTGAACCCCAAATTGCTCCTGATGGGCAGTTGGCACCTTGCATGGCGGCCTCTGCCATCTGTGATGGCCCTGCAATGAGCTGGCGACTTGTCCAGGGTGTACCGTACCCCTCGCCCAGAGACAGCTGGGATCGGCTCCAGCAACAAACCCGTAACCCCATAAAAGGGATAAAGCGGTTACGGACAATAACATGACAAACAGTTAAGCGTAAACACAAAAATGTATTTTGTTTACTGTCTGACCAACTTTAAAGATCTTTAAGATACATTCATGTTTAGGCAGTTATGCTAGGAAAAATATCATTGTCTTAATTAAATATTGAACCCCTGAATCTGGTCTCAAAGGGTCGAAACAGTGCGAACCAAATAACACAGAGGTGGGTTTAGTACTCTTTTTTTTAAAAAATAGAGGAAAAAAAAACACATGAATGCTAGAAAGTCAAATTGCCATGTGTGTGTGCACATAAAAGAAAAAGACAAATAGACACAAACTGTTGAAACAACCCAATTTTTAACCACAGACAATTGGCCATCTTACAGCAGCCGCCTATGACATCATCACCGAAGGACAGGTCAATACTAATGAGGTCAGAGGGAGGGGATGAAATCTGATTATGGTCCCCAGTTCATAAACAATATATTTCTATTAAAATATAGCTTGTACACGAGGAGGGATGCCAGAGAGAGAAAGAGAGAGAATATGAGGATGATAGGGAGAGAAGGAAATGTGAAGCGAATGAGAAGAAAGAGATGAAAAGAAAACCAGATAAAAAACAAGTGACAGAGTGAGAGAGATGGCTACAGCAGAGTGGGGGGAAGTTGTGAACGTGAAGTGTTTGATAATGAATAAGCAGCTTAACAAATGCAGGACCACACTGGCTAACCAGATATTAGTAATTAAAACAGTGGATCACTGTTGTCCCCATCAGCCCTGCTGTAATAAACCTCCCCTCTCCTGCCTCCAGGCTATTATGGCTTATTTGAAAAGGAACAGATACAAGCATGAAATTCAACCAGCTGCTTTATTGGATTAAAAGTACAAGTAAATCTGGTGCATAACAGCCATAGACCGTGTTCAAAGATAGATTAAACACCATCATAATGAGTTAGTCAAGAGTTTGGGGATAAGCACATACTCTATTCATTCAAATGACTGAATATTTCCATCCCCTGGCCACCCAATTCTCATTTTGTGAGGGACACATTTCAATCCAGTTTCAAAAAGTCATCAATGATAATGATGATATGATAATACACACAAGACAAAAAGACCGTGTGTAATGAATATTTAAAAAAAAAAAAAAGAAGATTTCAATTGAGGCTTTGGAAAGCTCTTGTGAAATACATTTGTATTTTCAGACAGAAATTCATCAAAACAGAAATGTTTTTGAGTTTAGCTAATGATATACAATATGGTATCATCAGCATAACAATGGACATTGAGTTGGTAATCAAATACCACCACATAAGTCATTAAACGTTCTGTAGTTATGTGCTAGTTCCTTGTTAGTTGATGATTAGTGAGCTTTTTATTTCAGCAAGTTTTTTTGTTGTCTTCCAGACAAAGGAAAAGTTGTTAATTGTTAATTTGTTAAACTGTTCTAAGACAACAGATATCATAGGCCAGGTAGACTGACAGTCTTTGCATGATTATTGTGCTTGACTTCACAGATGCTGTAATAACCACAGAAATATGAATTTGTGTGTATTATCTTAACAAATGATGTGCATTTATGTCATTATTTTGGCTAAATCTGTAATTATTCTATTTTTTATTTTATATACAATTGTCATGGTTTGGGTTTTTGGTTTAGGTATTTCCTGTTCTATTTTGTAGCTTAAAAACCTTTCTGTCATGCATTACTTTCCACTCACTGTCTTCTTCTGTTTTCTGACCCTATTTCCTGCTCACCTGTGTTCCGTCTCAGCCTATTTTACCTCCACACCTGTCTCACATTAGCGGTATTAGCCTGCCCTGTTCCCAGAGTTTTTCCCTGCTTATCAGTTCCTTCCCTTGTTTCCTCTACTGATTCTCCCCGTGTTTCTCCACCTCTCCCCACTTGCACCTCACCCCCTTGTTAGTTTAGGTTGGATTAAAGTCCAGACATTAGTTAAGTCTTTGTTGGTTTGTCTGTTTTCGTCCACGCATCTCCTGTGCATCTGTGTCTGTTTTTCTACTCTGGACGTTTGTGTTTTACTTTGACTGCCTTTTTGTTGCCAGATTTTGTTGCCTGCAATTTTATTGTTCACACTTTTGTTCTCACTTTTGTTCACATTATTGGATTTGGATTTCCTGATTTTGCTTATTAAAATGTGCCTTTTCTGCCTGCCTCTAAGTGTCTGCACTTGGGTCCTCACCTTGTTGCCAGTGATACAACAACACAGTATCAATGGCATACTCTGCAGCCACATATACATATTTTGTTATCTATTAAGTAAATACTAAGGGGCCTAATATTGATGCTTGGGTGGGAACTTGATTTGAAACCATGGTCAAAATAAATTCAAACTCTATAATAAAGATATGACTTGTAATAACTTGAGATCAAAACTCACTGAAAGCTGCTTTTTCTTTAAACAGGAAATAATTACATATGTCTTCACTGAATCTGTTCAATTTTCTTTTTCCGATGCACTTCGACACAAAAAACTTCACCCTGCAATACCCGACTAAAACACATACTGTAAAAATATACCAACAAAATCCATAAACAATTCTGAAAACCTGTTATTCTGGTCAAATGCATATCATCAAGTCTTCATCAGCGGCTCATGCAACCTGAAGCAACTTTTGATTTTGATTTGGTTCGGTTTAGTTTTTTTTTTTTTTTTCTTTTTGGAGGGCTTGTTTGACTTTAAAGCTTGGTTGAGCTAATGAGCAGTTTGGTGTTTTCGAGTCTGGGCTTTCAGCATCATGTTCTACCTTGGACAGCATAAGATCATCTCTGTCCACCCACAGGGACCTTCACATCTGGCCTCTTTGGGTTGGTTTTAAAAGGCTGTGGTGATAGGTACATTACTGTTTGTGACAGTTTGTTTAGACTGGTTTCAGAATAGTCAAACAACGGGGACAAGACTTCTTGACCATGAGGGTCTTTGTCTACTTCCAAGCAGACTAATCGCCAGATTTTAAAATGATCACGGATATTGAATCCATTAACTGATCCCAGGAGCTGTCAGGGAATCAGTCTGTATAATCAATCTTTATAATATACAGTACTAATGTAAAGACAACATCAGTCAATTCTTTGTGAGCTCTTTGGCATGCCAGAGAAGACAAATAACAACATGAAAAGCAATAGGACTTGTGTTCAGATGCCAGAATTAGATTTCTCTACATTGGCCAAAACCAGAAAATAATCTCAGGACCCTGGTTTTACCTGTACATTGACATGCCTTCATCCATTAAACCAACTCACTGTGACTGTTCCATTCCTTTTTTGCAATATTTAATGTCCATATCTTTTTTAGCAAACCAATTTTTATTGAACAAAAGAGGTTGCTACTGACCTCGTTGGCAAAAAGCTATTACATATCCTCTTGCTGCTTCATAACATGAGCCTTTGGAAAGCTTTTAGTATGATGTGGGGCCACTGAAAGTCTTTCATTAAGCAGGGGCTACAAATGCACTGGGACTTGAACACTTACTACTTGTATGACCACACATGTTGAGCCAATTATCCACACACACACACACACTGGATGAAATCGCAGACTGGCCTTGGTTCCGAGTGATGTATTTATATCTTACCACAATATAATGTTAGAAAGCAAATGGATATAAAAAGTCATACTTTCAAATGGCAAAATGGGCTCCATGCATTCTTAATCGTAAATAAATCGAAATTAGCTTTTTAGCGTTATTTTAAATCATCAAGATCAAAAGCAACATCAATGATATTCCCGTAAGTTTTTTCTCTCTCCATCCATGCCTACTAACCCACATTCTATGGGAGAAAAAAAATAAAGTCTGTGTCAAGAGGCAACACGTTCTCACTGCCAACTTGTCAAATTTGGTGGTGATGCGCTACCTACCCCTCTAACATCCGTTTTGCCTGTGGCTCTGAGATCAATTTAACAATAACACATTATATAAAATGTCTTGTTAGTGTGCTGATAAACAGTTCACATAGTGTAACATTTTTTGACTTTTGGAATGTTATTTTACATTTTCAAACAGTCGAAGTTTGATTAGGTTAGGCTTCAAAGCTAATTGGTTAGGTTGAGAAAAAAGATCCTACTTTGAGTTCAAATAATCACATTCAGTTCCGTATCTTAAGTAACATATGTAATGTCACTAATGTCACATAACGTACACAACATTGGTGACGTCATTTACGTACATTAACTTACTTACATTACGAAGTGGCGAAGTCTAAGTCTAAGTGCAAGGTGACGCTGCTAAACTGACTACTGACTGGCTAACGAATATTTCATCAAATTCCCGCTGTATATACTGGCAATAATCATTGTTACTGAACTGCAAATACAGACACTGCCAGTTCAAACTTGATTTCCTGATGAGATCTGTTTTTTTGCAGTAAAATCCAGACCGGACTCTCTCTCTTTGTGAATGTGACTAAGCTGTTTTGGGGTCATGTGCAAATGTTCATCAAAAACCTGAGACAGTTCAGTGCCACACCCTCCTAATTTAATCAACTGCATTAATACATAAAAACTCTAACCCTTCTTTTTAAAGAAGATGTGAAGATTTGAAAATGTAAATGTCATTTATTTGGGCATGAAACCAAAGATCATTTTAACAAATGAATACTGGATAACCTTCCAAACAATTAAAAAAAACTGAATTGTGACCATATATCTGAAAGTCAAATTGAATTGTGGATTTTGAGAATGGTGACACGCCTGCACAAAAAGCGAGAACTGGTTTCCAGGAATACTGCAACACACACACGCCACATTCAGGGGTGAAATCTGCTCGAAGGAACACATTAGATTAATGACTAACTAAAAGAACAAATAAAGCTCTACACTCAGAAATCACACACACACTGACACGTGTGAATACAGTTACACACCAGGAACACAGTTATCAAGCACACAGTATACTATGTATACTCTCTCTCTCTCACACACACACACACACACACACACATGCACCACAGCAGCACCACTCTATAACCATTATTTTTTCACACTACATTGGAAAAGAAAAAGGAGATGATGGCAGTGAAGAGACAGACAGAGAGAGAGAGAGAGAGAGAAGTGAGGGCTGACAAAGGAAAAGAAAGGACAAGGCAACAGAAATGTACAAATAAAAGAAAGAAGCTGTTTTACTTTAGGTGAGCCAATCTTCAGAAGTAATCCAATCTCTCCTAATACACGGGGGGCGAGCGTACGTTTCACATTTGATATGAATAAAGATTGACTTCGAAAAGGAGAGTATCATAAACAAAATATCTTCAGCCCAGTCATCTTATAAAACTCAATTTGTTGAAGAACCCACTTGTAAAATCACAGCAATGCATCCAATTCCCACCAGACCCCCCAAATGCCAAAAGTATCTGCGCCCTCAAAGACGGCGGCTCTGGATTAAACGTAGCTGACAGACTGAACAGAACAGAATCTCACTGTCTGTCTGTCTGTCTGTCTGTGTGATTGTCTGTCTGTCTGTCTGTCTGTCTGTCTGTCTGTCTCTGGGGTTTCTTCCATTTGCGCGCTCGACAAGCCGCCACCAAGGTGGCTCATGGAGGCGTACGGCGCAGAGCCGCTGCGGTGTGAGCTCGTGTTCATTACTGTTGTATGAATGCATGTGTGCTTGCCATGTACAGTATGTGGGTGTGTGCCTCTCTGAGACACCTTTGTGTGTGTCAGCGAGAACACTTCTTGCAGAGCAGGTGCACAGCAGACCTTTTGCATTGTGTGTGTGTGTGTGTGTGTGTGTGTGTGTGTGTGTGTGTGTGTGTGTGTGTGCATGCCTGACAGCTGACAAACAAGCTTCACTCCCTCTGAGGCTGACTGACAGGAGGACTGAGGGAAAATAGAGAAAACATACACACACACACACACACACACACACGCAGGCGCAGATTCGAAAGATACAGGTACTCGTTACAGAGGTTTGTTATCACAGTGGGGAATAATTCACACATAGAGATTAGAAAGATGGGATCCTGAAAAAAAAAATGCAAAGCTAATGTGGGTCGACAAACAGAAATACACACAGCAACACCATTTACGGCACACACACATCGCTTGAGGCGTAGGGGGTGGATTCGGAGGCCTGACGTATTCAAGAAAAAGCATTATGATTTTATGATCAAGCTGCTGTCAGTCAGTTGGTGTGTATGTGTGTGAGGATGAAGGTTGAATGATCTGACAGAGAAGCTGGAGGGCTCCAACATCCCTCTGCGTGTCTGCATGTGTGCCTCCGACTTCACCTGTGTTTGCTCGTTCACTTAGTCTTTTTTAAAACTTCCAGTAAACGGGGTAAACAAGTGTAAAGGAGTGTTTTTGACAGCTGGTTCAAGCCCCGTGTTAGCCCTTCACTCACTTACAGTACAAGACACTCCGCCATCGAAATGATTTCGAAGCTGTTATTTTTAGGTAAAAATGTTACACGACGCTGCTCTGACTGTTTGATGCTGGGCAGAGGATTTTCCGATGAACAGCTTAAATGCTAATGTGGTGTCATCACTATGTGAAAGCATTTTCCCATACAATTTGTCCTGTGACCCATTGTTAGTTTAATTGCAATATTTATAGAACAAAGTAAATACCCGGTTTTAAAGGCATGAAGTTAAAACTCACAACCTAGGAAACCAACTTGAAGTGCTCCAATCTAAGACACTTGTTTTAATTGTCTTCATCTGTTATTCATCCGTCTTCATGCTACTATTGCCAGCATGTTCTCTGTCTTGCTTGGTGCTTTTCACACTCTGAAAAGAGCAGCAGAATCACAACCTCCTGTCTTCGTAGCAACAACGTTGCCAGGAGTCCCGTGCCTCTCTCAGCGACTGCCAAGTTAATCCGGTCTCGTGCGAGGGGATCGGACTAATGACTCCCGTGATGGTGTCCAACAGATCTGAGGGAACGTGGCTCAGAGGGGGAACACAGGGTCGCTCGCTCCAGCCAGGCCTGGAGCAAGCAGAAGATGTAGAACAGGAGCTGGGCATTGTATTTAATTTAGATTTTCTTTGATTGTTTTTATTCTTTTCTCTAATTAGAAACTATTTTGCTTGTCCATAGTGGTGTGCACACATCATGTACCTGTGCTTTGTATCTGTATATTTGTGTGCACATTTTGTGTTTTTGTGAGAGAGAGGAATGAAAAAGGATCCCTCGCTGCTTAGGTGTCCCAGGATGCAGCAAAGTGCCCAGGGAGAAAATATGTCTGCGTGTGTGTGTGTGTGTGTGTGTGTGCGCGTGCGTGTGTGTAAGAGACAGCATGAGTGTGATAAGTAATATGGCTGTGTCATAGAGGAAGCCACTGTAACCTTTATACAGCTCTTTACACTGTCACTTCGTATAAAAACACACCTCCATCACTTGGAGAGGGAGCGGTGAGGACGGAGGGAGAGAAACAAGGAGGGAAGCTTACAGAGGGGAAGAAAGAAGGGGAGGATGAAGGAGGGAGGTGTGAGGGGAGAAGGTGATAGAGGAGAGGAGGAGGCAAAGCATGTAAGAAGAGCCAAGTGAGACGGTGCAGACAGGACAGGGCAGGACAAAGTGAAAGAGAAGGACAAGGGAAAGATCAACCTGAGGAGGACGAACAGACAGACAGACAGATGTAAAGTCACAAAGAGGCGACCGAACAAATAATAACAGAAAAGGAGGCACAGAGTGAGAGAAGAGCGATGGCTAGATGTTGTATACTTTCACAAGGTCAAGTGCGGAAATGGGCTCATACTTTGTGAGCACCCGCCCGTCGTCACATGCTGTCAGCCGGCCTGCTGCCCAGGAAAAATGAAACGAAGGAACAGGAGGGGAAGTGCGGGGAGACACGGGGAGAGCGACAGAAAGCGAAATGGCGAGTGGTGGCAAGCGATGGCTGCTCAATGAGAAGAGGAGATGAGAGGGAAGAAGATGGAAGGACGAGATGATATTTAGAAGTGCAAAAACCAGAAACACAAAATACATGGAGATGGGTGGAGTAAATAGTAAAAAAGACAATGACATACAAGATATTGAGTAAAACGTGTGTAATGTATTGTATGTGTTGAATTTATTAACTTACCTAAACACATTTATGGGATTCATTTACCCGAGGTATAGTTTATCACCAGACTAAAGCCTTAAACCTCAATACATTGTCAACCAAAGAAACCCAACAGATAAACTCCTGGACAGTAGCACAACCTCAAAGTAGAACAGGAATACAGTAGGTCAGCAACCATATCAGCATATCAAATAGAATAAGTTACCGTGTTAGTCTGGGACATGTAAGTGACAAAGCAGCACAAATGTAAGGGCTGTGACCTCTGCTGTACGATGTCTTCATCTGTTATCGATCTGAATTTCCCTTCAGACGGATCCGGCAGATTGGATTTGAATTGACCTTTACTCTGCTGCACACACTGACATTCATAATGATCACACACATCAACACTTTGAAGAGATGTTCGGGTTTGGCAAACCTTCGTATGACAACTGTTTTCTGCGGTGGTGTGCGTTGGGGGGGGGGTTGCTGCTTCACAAAGGGGAGAGGGATTTACTGCTGCTGCTGCTGCTGCTGCTGCACAACAATGTTAGCTGTTGTCTATTATACAATCACTCACGAGGGGTCTCTAAATCAGAACAATAACCAGAGATGCAGTTCAAATTCTCTCCCCTTCGACGGTAACGTCGCAGTCCGCAATGTGGTGGATGGATTTTCCGAGATGGTTCACTTCATCCCACTGCCAAGATTACCCTTAGCCAAGGCATCTGCTGAGGTCATGTTGCATTACATTTTCTGTCTTCGTGGCCTCCACAGGGACGTGGATACTGACAGAGGCCGCAGTTTGGGTCTCAGTTCTGGCAGGCTTTCTGCTCCCTCCTGGGAGCATCCGTTAGCCTCTCCTCCGGACACCGTCCCCAAACCAATGGGCAGAAGGAGCGGCTGAACCAGGAGTTGGAGACCAGCCGTTGTGTTGTATCACCTCTCAGAGCCCCAACACAACACAACTGACATGAGTATCCACAAAACTTCTGTGGTCCTCATCTGGTCTCTTCCCGTCTCAGTGCACCTATGGCTATCAGCCTCCTCTCCTCCCTGCTCTAAAAAAGGAGGTTAGTGTGCCCTCGGTGCATGGCTGACGGCTTGGTTATGAGCCCAACGTAGCCTGCTATGCAACTCTGAGCATTACAAAAAGGCAGCAGATCAGCTGTGGACCCCTACCCCCATCTACAGAAGAGGTCATAGGGTTTAGTGTTCTACCAAAGATGTGCCCCTCAGAGTGAAATCCTGGAAACGTGCCCCCAGGTTTGTTGGCCTGTTCCCCGTCCCCAAAGTCATTAACCCAGTGGTTAATGCCTTGTATTATTAATTGTCTTGACTTCCTGACACTCAACTCCTGTCTTGTTTCAGGTCCTGCTCATGCAGCCCCCTCTGTGTTTCCCTCCTGTGTCTCATCGTCTCACATCCCCCGGAGAAAAAAAAAAGGACCACAAGCAACTTTCTTCATTTATTGGAAACATTTTTCTTTTCGTGATCTGTTTTAAACACGTGAGGCTGATCTCTCCTGAGCGTTGGGTTCCATTTGTTACATCATTTGAGTTTTCCCTGACACATTTAGCCAAAAGATAGTTTCCAGTGTCCAGATGACACCTTAATCACATTCTGGGTTATTACATGAGGATTTCACAATCAGAACATCACTGAATACAATGATTAATAAATAGTTAATTAATAAATGCATTCTGCGAGTTGAAATGGTTCCTGTGCCTCCGAGCAGACACCGTACACAATATAAATACACAGCACACAGTATAAATACACAGCACACAGTATAAATACTGACTGCAGCTTGTTCTGCATGCGCAGCTGTTTGTTAAATGGCAGACGCAGCTTGAACTTTAAGGTTGTGGGCTCACATAAAATAATCCATTTGTATAACAGAAGCTTTGTTTGCATGAAAATAAATAATCAGGATATCAGCAGGAGCATCACATACCAATGTGTCCAATGAGAGACAGAACTGTGAAAGTGAAACAGGAACTGAACACACACAAACCACAAAACCAGACAGCAAAGCGGGATACAGACCCAGCTGTTAGAGTTTCTCCAGAGATCAGCCTTTGGAAAAATAAAGTGATCATGCAGCAAAACTGTGTGCCGACCGCTTCAAAGACATTTAAACAGGTAGGAAGAACAGGGTTGGTTTTAATGTAGGACACAGACAGCAGCTGAAATAATGCAGAGTACTAACTGCAAGAGAAATCTGATCATTATTTAAAGCCATCCTTGAAGTTCATCACAATCTGATTTCCAAGTGTAGGTCTAAACTATATTCACTATAACGTTATTCACGTAAATGTCTGAACTGATTACACTGATGACACGTTTGATTTTTTTTTCACAGTGATGATGTATTACAGGTAGGCCTCTATCCATGGACAGCACAGAAAATCTGTGGGTTGGGCGGCACAAAACTAATCACTGTGATTAATATCAGATGAGCTGCTGGTGACCGAAATAATACATGTCATTAATGAGGAAATCATCACATCACCTGCACTATAAGAAATGATACAAGTGCGTCTCCCCGTTAACAGAGCTGTGCACTTCACTTGACGTTGCAGAGGAAAGGATTTTCCTCGGTCCTCTCTCCTCCCACGGTTACCTTGCGTCTCTCCATGAATCTCCGGTGATGAGGTGCGGTAACAGGTGTGTGGATGGTGGGGTAGTCAGGTGATGAGGAGAGAATAGCACTGGGAAAAATATAAATGTGGCTAGAGAGGAGTTAAAGGGAGGCAGACTGTGACAACCTCAGTGTAACGGCAAGCTGCTGTTTGCGGAAACATGCTCAGTGCTCATTCTGAAATACTTCAGTAATTGTCCCAATAGAGACACAGTACAGCAATAAGAGGGTGAAATGCTCCAAGTTGCTGTCTTCTTTGGTTTATTGGGTGAAACTTCTACAGTTTCTTCTGTCTACACCTTCCACTAAAAAAGAAGAAAAACAAAGTGATTGACCGCATTAATGTTATATAGTGAATGCAAATGAAACGGTGGGCTGAACAAGGTTATTTCATTTAAAGTCAACAAATATAAGACTTTATGGTCTGTTGTCGATGATTAACATGCATTTTTTAAGAAACATTTTCAAGTTGAATGAATAAAGATGTCTACTCACCCACTGGTAAAGGCAAAAGAATATCAAATGAAAACGTAGCGGCAAGATTAATGAACAGCAGTGAATCAACCCTCTCAGTCCACTTGAGTTGCTCTTCCTGCACATTTTTGACAAAGCCATAACATTTGCCCACAGTGGTTGACGTGACGTGGTTAACGTGACATGTCAAAAACAACCATTTTACACACGCTGTTGCCACTAGTGACCACAGGTGTCACTGGCAGGGAACCAGCTGACTGATTCTGCTGTTTCCCTCAGGTGTACAGAATCTTTATATTCAACATTTTGTTTTTACAAACCACAACAATTCCAGCAGCAAATGGCAGACAGACAGTCCAAATGACCAAACAATCAGCTCATGTGTGTTGAAATGTATATTTTAAAATGTTGATAAGAAAAACGGCATGTCAACTAAATCAATCAATTCTCTCCTTCATTTTGTGCTTTACATTTCCCACGTTTCTGTGCACTTATTTGATTATCAGCCAAGGAGACCTGACATGTTCCCACCACGGCACTGTCGACCCTGTCTGGCTGTCAGGGAACCTGTCATCGGGATGGAAAGACAGTGCTACATGAAATCACATCAGACAGAGCTTGGCTGTGTGATCATGGTTACAGCTGAATGATCAAAGCCCTGCCAATACAGGCAGACAGAAGCGCTGTACGTACAGGCCCCTGTTAAATTCACCACATAGAAAAACCTGCTCCCCCCATGCACCCCACTAATGCAATTTACTCACATCTTCTTGTCAAAGCTAGTCAATAAAGAGCATAACACTGACCATGATCAAGAGCGTTGCACTGTCTATATGATTTAACTGACATTGTAAGGTCTGATATGAATAGTAAAATCCACGCAGATGTCATGATGAGCTCTACTGTGTCTACAGTGTGTTTAGGACCCTCTGTGAGCTCAGACACAGAGTTTGTCACTCTGAGGTGCATTGTCTTTTCTCTGTTGTCCATGCAACAATGTTTTTAAAAAGCCCCTTCCCCTGCATGTCAGTACATTTCCTTATATCAATAATTTAGACTGAAAGAGAGGATTTGCTCTGAGGCGACCTTTACCCTGTGTGACAGTTTAATCTTCTTCACGATCACCCACATGACAGGACATTCAAGATGTTGGGCTTTGGAAAGATTTAGCTCCTATACTGCAATAACAGATCACTCACACAGGTAGACGCAAAAGGGCCACTGACTTAGTCTATGGATTGTTGGCCCAGATAACTCACGTTACTGTAAGATATTTTGCACTTGTTTTACTGTTGAAGACTCAAGGTCTTTCATAATCCATTTTATTTAAAAGACGAAAAAAGATGTAATTTGGTCATGACCTGTATTACACATAGACATTACCCGTTCCCTATGACTTCAGGGCCCTGAAGAACCAGGCCGACAGTCAAGAAACTGAGACAAAGTTGTATGTGAGTTACTCTGATACAGAATATACAGAAGATGTGGTCATAGGTAGACACTTTACTATTTACAGCCCAACAGTCCAAATGGGATGAAAATACCAACCTCAGATCTTCATGTGAATGTTGCTTCAACTATGTTTTTACACGATATAATCCCCGCTTTGGGGGTCACTTGACCCCCAACCAAATAGTCTGTGCAAGTGAGGCTGAAAAACCTAATGATAATATGACCTCAAAATCACTTACTTAGACTATTAAAAGCAATCACATTTCCGCTTGCACAGGCCAACATGCATAATACTTGATATAGGTTGTTCAAACAAGTTACAAATGTAATGTTATGCAAATCAGTCCACGACAAATGGAAGCCCTTTGAGTCTGTAGTGTAGTATCCATGATTTCTACCATTTAGTGCAGTTTTCCATATTTTATGCCTCTGCCTCTCCACCAGAGCCATTTGCAACTTTTTATCAGACATACTCTTGATTAGAAGTGGTTATATTAGCGAAAGTGGTGTGTAATGAAGGTTTGCATGTTTGCAGTCCTAACTCTTCCGGGTTTGTCTTTTAAAACGACAAACCCAGCATACCGCTCCATCGTGGTATGGAGAGTTATTTCCTCTCAGAACATATGAGCTTGCTGGCCTTCAGATGTAGAATTGGTTTTGTGTTCAAGTGCAGTTTTTTGGCCAAGATACAGGTGACATGAGGTGACACAGCAGTCGGCCTTCGACACCACTTTGTTTGAGTTTAGAAGTCCTACGAAACCATTCCATAACTTTTGCCTCACTTGTCGTTTTTTGTAAGAAGCTAATGTTAAATGGTAAAAGGTGATCAGTCGATTCAGCAAGTATCCAAAATCAACCTGTTTAAGGTCAACCGACTTCAGCTGTCAACCGTCTGACTTTAACTGGAAAGACCACTTTTCATGTACCATTTCCAACCACAAGTGCTGAAACATAACCAAACTTTTTACACATTTATTTTGAAGCAGTGGCCCCTTTTCGACAGTGGCGTCACATCAGAAACTTTTCGTACATTTCTTTCTGGATGGCATTAATGGACAGTGTATTTTGGCAAAAGTTAAAAGCAATGCCGCCAACAGGGTTATTAAGGGTTTCTTTGAACCGTCCTCTTGACTTAAAAAACTACAGCATCCTCTTTCACAAAATGTCAATGCATTTGGGCATTGCCACCGATGTCGTCATTAATAAAACCCTGATACTGAGACAGAACTGTTGCCCTGTGCATATGCCAAAGTGCACCCTAATGAGTCATGAAGCAAGTGGCTTTTTGTCGTTTTGATGTTATCATTATGGTACTGACTTTACAATATTGCAAAGGAAGGCTGAAATGAAATATCATTTCACATAAATGGTCTCACTTAAATCAGTCTCAGAAATATTGCCACAAAATTGTAGTGACTGGGAAGCACGCAGAAATTGTTAGACTGTAATGGCTGTTAGTCATCAATAATTATTTGAATTTGCCGCAAACAAAGCTTTGTGTTTATTTTCAGTAATGATGATACTGATGTTGCATGCAATTACAGTGTAATGACAGCTTCCTCAGTTGTTTATATTTTGTCCATTCTGCCTCCTTTTTCCGTCTCTTCAGCCTTATTCTCACTTCCTGAACCTGAATCTTTCTCTGAATCTGTCCCTACCTGAACCTTCAACGTGCCCCAGTTCTTCTGATGGCCTGTCTGTTAAAATGCGTGATCAAACCTTCTGCCCTTTACTGTTGATGTAGCGCCTTATAATGCCCTGATGTGACTGATTGAGTTGAGACAGATGTGCCGGAACCAGAACATAGCCACATCAGCTCAATTCAATCCTCTAATCAAGACTCCATAAAAAAGTCAGGAACCACCAAAGTCACTAGGATTAATTAAAAATGAATATCTGTACAAAATGCTGCACCAGTCCATCCAGCAGTTGTTGAGGTAATTCAGTCTGGACAAATAGGAAGTGCCATCCCAATAGCCAAGCCGCCAGCAAGACTAAAAATAAGGGCTAATATCTGAAAGGGACCTGAGGACAGACAAACACTGCCCAAAATAGACCTGAGCGAAAAGACTAACAGACCTAAATAGATACTGAATGGGCGTCTTCTCCAACACCTCCTCTGATGACTACACTACACCTCGTGATCAGAGCTGATGGGAATCCACACAGATATTAGACACATTGACACACAGACCCGAGGCCCTCTGCAATAAAACCAGACCCTACGCAGACGGACGTCAGCGTGGCTAACACAAGCTGAGTGGACTCGTGAAGAATCAGGCGCACAGAGCTCACGCTTTGATCCAGAAATGTGGAGGTGATTGATTCATTGTTTTACTTTGGGATCTGTTGTCCAGAGTTGTCTCTATGACTCTATGATTTTGTTTTTTCGAAGTGTCATCCCGACCCAATTGCCTTTTGAAAGTGACAACAAAGAACAAATTTAGACTAAACATGGCTGTTTTTATCGTCCTACCTCACTGAACAGTACAGCTGCAGAGTGGAGCGGAGATGTTAACGCAACAATCTGGTAATAAGAGCTGATGATTTAGGGATCAACACAGGGTGGCATGGACGGTGCGTGCCCAAAATGTTTATCGATCAAAATTGATTAACCATAACCCCAAGCTTTGGGGCTAAGACTACCACAACAGAATGGATTTACATTTGTTTTTTATATGTGTATGTAAAGTATGTAAATAAGTAAAAAAAAAAAAAGACATTTGCGACAATGTTAAGAAAAAAGATGAAATGCATAGTTTTGTGTTGTACTGATACACGTACTTAACAGCACATCCTTCTCTGTTGTGTGGCCTTGGTTGTGAGCTGTCGCTGTGCCATCAACTCACATCGACTAAACACATTTTTGTTTTCTATCCAGCAATAAAAGTCTTGGCTTATTCCAGATCCACTCATTAAATCTATTAAATAAGAGCTCAAAGGGAGGCGGAGTGTCGTCCTCCGTCCCCGTTTAAATATTGTACTGTACAACGCTTATGAGACGGAGCGTTTGCTGCAATGCAGGTGAAATGGAGGACGAGGAGAGGAAACACTGCGATGCACACGGACACACTCACACACACACACACACACACACACACACACACACACACACACACACACACACACACACAAAACTATAGCTACCTGTCAATCTCTGCCCACAGGTGCCTCCCAAGTGTGCCAAGCCTGCTGAGAGACTAAGAGGAAGAGAGAGGAGGTGAAAGAGGGAGAGCGGCTTTTGTCCTACTGTGATAAACCACACGCACACACACACAACCACACACACACACACACACATGGACAGACACTGAGCCAATATGGAGTACGTGTCTGTGCATGTGTGTTATACAGGAGTTGAAGGAATGTTAAACATTTCACAACATATAGTTCAACTAATTCACAGGACCTGAGATGTTGGTGAGGGTTAATGAATCTATGAATCAACTTCAACATCTGAAATTAAATAGTTAGTCTAGATAAAACCAATAAGATGTGTGA
>OMLP01045030.1:3628-23378 GCA_900302685.1 Spondyliosoma cantharus | reverse complement strand
CTTTCGCCAGAGACAGTGTTTCAAAAAGTTTATGAGATTCTACTCACTCAAAAACTCACAGGATTGAGCGATTTTGAAAGGAAGTTTGGGGATTTTCTGTGGACAACAAAGAAGTAAATTTGTGTTTTGTATAGCCATACTACCACAACACGACACTTTTTACAAGGATTTATGCTGAATGTACAAGAAGGCACCAATGATTTAGAATTTGTTGTAGCCATTTCACAAAGTTTTTCAACTCTCTCCTCACTCATCAAGTCTTAAAATTGCATGATTTGTTAAGTGAGTCTGGTGAGTTTGTGATTACTAGTTCAATGGTTGGATCAGTTGAAACAGACAGTGTGTTCACAAACATCTGCTGCTAACATCACGAGCGCAAACATGTAATTTATATCACAGTGAATCACACAGAGATCAGAGAGTGTGTAATCCACTCTGCCTGTAGTTGTGTCGTCTTCTTCTTTCACAGAGGATGTCAGTTGAGCATGTGATCGGATCACTCAGGACGGACGTTGACTTGATGCTGAACGGCTCTGGCAGGCAGCAGACATGCTGCTCTCAGTGCTCCACCGTCTGATTAAAGTGTCTCTTCCCGTCCAGGTACAACATCGACTCTGTCAGACAAATAAAACAGCAGCATTAAACACAAAATTGTCACTTTACAAAAGACAGAAGGTTTTGGAATCTTGATTTGTGCCTCCTGAAGCTAACAGCCCCATTTAATCCAGCATGTCACCCTCGTTTTTCTGTAGTTCTTCAGACTTTGCATGTAGTTAGATCATCATCATCCTTACTCCTGATTTTTTGAGACATTGTTTGCATCCATCTGTGTGCGTCTGTGTGTGCGTTGCAGTGTGTGCTCACCTCCATATGTGTTTGGAATGATGTTGGGGACGTCTCGGTCTGAAGCGAAGGTGAAGTGGAAGACGTTGGTGGTGTTGTGCTGGCGTGACAGCGGGTCGAACACCTCGCTGTGAACTCTGACCTGGATGTGCTTCCCCTGTGTGTAACACACCTGAAACACGCACAAAGACACACACACTTATACATCCGACTGAATGACAGAATGAAATATGACGACGCTGATCAGATGTAAATGAACACAAGAGATGCACACGGACTCTCTGACCTGCGATGAGAGCAGCAGCAGGGAGCCGATCTCCACGGGTTTCTGGAAGAGGATATCATCGACAGCCACCAGCGTCGGCCGACAGCCTCTGCAGGACACAACAAACACTTTAACGTCAAACCGACATTCGTTCTTTCTCCAGCAGCAGCATCTTTTCCTCCAAGCTCTCACCCGAAGGAGCAGGCGTTGGCCCAGCCCAACTCGTAGGCTTTCCTCATCAGGAAACCTCCAAATATCCTGTTGAAGATGTTCCTCTCCTGTTCACCACAGACAGACAGACAGACAGACAGACACACAGACACACACACACACACACACAGGGCCTTAAAGTAAGTTCCTACTGTTGTTTAAAAAACTACTTTCACAGCGTTAATTGTGGATTTTAGGAAGATACTGTGGCGTGTCTTTAAAACGTTAGAAGCATGGTAAAGTAAACAGAATGGAAGGTAGACTTCTCAGACTTCCTCTCACCTGAGGGTGGCAGATCTCAAGTCCTTTCAGTTTGGCATCTTCCATCCACACTGAGGTTGGAGGCAGAACTCTGCTGCGGAAACTGACCGTCCTGTAGGAGAAGAAGAAGTGAGGGATTTAATACACTGTGTCTTAAAGGATAAGTTCATCCAAAAATGATGATTCAGTCATTATCTTTGTCATAGTTGGAAGTCAGATTGTTGAAGCTGCAGTAACTGCTGCTGAGGTACAGAAGCATTAATAATGAGCCTGTACGTGTTATGATCTAACTTATGCAGTTCAGATTTAATTTCACAGCATCTCAGCGGGTCGTACTTTGTGTCCAGCGTGTTGAGGAACAGACTGTGAACGATCTTCCTCTCCTCGTCTGTAGGAGCCACCTTCAGCAGCGACGCGGTGCTGAGCTCCACACGGCGGGATTTATTAGCTGGAAAACACAAATGATAGAAAGAAAAGAGGAACAAAAAGGATGAGCAAAAATAAATTAATTCAAGGAATCATCTTATTGTAACCGATGATGTGTCAGGATCTTATACCTTCTCCTTCCTGGAGGAGTTTCTCGTCCTCTGGACCTTCTGGCTTCAGTGGATTTACAAAAGCTGCTCTGAAAATAAAGGAGAAGAAGACGAAGTGTGAACAGAAGCAAACACAGAGGAGTTGTTTGTTTATTCACTTCCTTTCTAGTTTAATATTCATTGAGACTTTCTGAAAAGCTGCGACTGAGTGTCCTACCTTTTGTTTTCTGGATCTCGGGCCACCATAACAAATGTGGCGTCCAGAACTGGGGCGTAAGCTCCATCACGGTACTGAAAGAAGAGTCACATCATGAATCAATGATCAGTCCTGGTATTCACATCCGTCCTGAGTGATTGATCAGAAGTGGACAGAAAGTCCGTCACTTCACACCCGGCTTTAAGATGCGTCTGAGTGACCACTTGTGATCAGATCTCACTTTCTGACTCTATATGCAAATAAACAAGAACAACAACTGGGACACACAGACAACATGATCTACACAAACAAAGACTAAACTCAATGTAACATCTGACAAATGTACAAGAAGACCGAGACAGCATTTCACAATGTTTCTACCAACTCACAGAACTGAGCAACTTTTAAAGGGAGTCTGGGGACAAAGAAGTAGCCTGTATTGATTACTGTTTACTGTATTTGTAAATTTGACATGTTTACCATCAATAAAATGTCAATTTATTCAGTTTAACTCTGGATGTCACACAAGTAGAATAAAGTTTCATTTATCTTCCTGTGTGACCTCAGCTTGTTTTCATCTCATTTCACAGGCCCATGTGGGTAATTTACCTGTTTCTGTAACTACACTAAATTACCGTAAACACACACTGTGTGCATGAGTAGACAGGTAAGGGTGTCTACCTGTGACATGTGCATCTTGGCTTCAATAGAGGTCTTTCCCACCCACGTGACGTGACCGGTGAACTTGATGTCGCAGTCAGGATAGATGATGTGCTGCCTCATGTCTGTCCAACAACCAAACAACAAGAAAACATCTTTAAACGGGCGACATGGATGTAAATGTACGCTCATAACAAGCATGATTTATTGGTTTATTCGGGCATGTTGAGTTTGGATTATTAAGTCAAATTAAAACAATTGTGTAAACTGTGGTTGTGCCAAACGAAGCACCAAGACAGCTGATGATAAGAGTCTTTGTTAAACCAATTACTGACGCTTGATGAGAGCCTCTTACCGATCTTATCCACCAGAGCAGTGACGATGGACAGCGGAGACCTCTTCAGAGCCGCATTATATGTGTGAGAGTAAGAGATGAGGACTGAGGAGAGAGACGAGGAAGACAGTGGGTGAGTTTTGACTGTGTTTAACTTCCTGTCTGGTTATAATGATTGTATCATCATTGTGTGTTAGAGAGACACCTGCTAAACTGTCCAAGTCCTCCAGGATTCTACCAAACCTGGAAAACAACAGAAGAAGAGTTAGAGGGAGGTGAGTTCTAGTTGTGTGTGTGGTAGTGTGTGTGTGTGTGTGTGTGTGTGTGCGTGCGTGCGTGCGTGTGTGCGTACCTGACAGTGTTGTGGAAGGTGAGGTATTTCTCTCGGAGCTGTGGCTCGGAGCCCAGAGGCAGGTGGACCTCCAGGTAGCTGTCCTTCATCCTCTTGGCTGGGAGGTCCTTTTGAGACTTCGCCAACATGGACGACAACGACACGCGCTCCGCCATGGCCTGCTGGTGGTCACTGCAGACGGGATTATTGAACATGTTATTAAATATAAACCGTTGGAGATGAAACTTCTGTTTTCTTATAATATTGTTTCTCTTCTTAACATTCATGAATACAGTACATGTAAAAATATAACATGTACATATGTCACAAACATGCAATGTGCCTGCAGTGTAAAGTCCATTTATCTTTATTAATTCTTAGTTATTAGACACAATAACAAAAGGACCCGCCAGAACAGAACCATATCATGATGTGTCCTTGGTGCCTTGACACAGATGTTTCAGTACCTCCAGTTAGTGGAAGCTCCCACGATTTCTCTCAGCCTGTTTCGCACTAAAAGAAAAACAAAGAAGACAATCAGCTCGTCTGTGTGAATGTGTGTGTGTGGTTGTGCTAAAAGCTCAAGGCTACATGTTTCATTCTGTCTCTGTCAGAGCAGCGCTTCAGCCAAAGTTGTGTAACCAATAATGAGACTGTTACACTTTTGTTTTTACAGCTGGAGCCTAATAAGTCACAACTTATTTCTCCGTCTCAAACATCTTCACTAGTCAGATTTACATGTATAATGAGGAGAAATCTCACAATGACTTTAGTGGTAAAATGTCCTTAATTCTTGCCTGAAGGCTGCAGGTCACTGAGGCTCAAACTGTGAGACAATATGAAACAACACAGAGAAAAGAAGCAGCCGGACGGTGACAGATATCAGGAGGGAACCAGCTGAAGAAGAAGGTTAACAGACCAGCAACCACTGCTGCAGGGAAGACTGGAGGAGAAACCCAGCCAGCTGCAACATGACCTCCAGAACGAGTGCACAGTGAAAGCTGCCGTACATGAAAGTACATGAAAGAAGGTGTGCTTCGGGTAAAAGAGAACGGAGGTTCAGTCGGAAACATGCAGGAGGAATTAACGTGCAATTAGAGCAAATTAGAGGAGGATTACTACAGGTAGGAGTAGCGTGGTTTAGATAGTTAGGATTTGTCTCGGTTTACCAACACACACCATTTGACACATGTAAAAGTGGATTTCCTGCGGAGAAATAAAAATGATTAAGAAAAACACGGATGGATGAGCAGATCAGCCGATTTCAGACACACATTCACGTCACCATGATCACGATAAGCTCACACCTCCAGACGAGCTGCAGGAGCTCGATGTCATGAAAACAGCTGTGCCACACCTCGTATTTAAGTGACGCTGCTTTAAAATGAGTCTTCGACGTCTCATTTTGCTAAATGTCTCCTCGTGTCTCTTCCTCTCCTACTCTGCTCGCCAATCACGTGGGAGGGACTGAGACACGAGGAGAGGAGGTGAGGAGGAGAGGAGAGGATGAGCAAACTGAGAACAGAGAAGAGCTTCAACAACATCAACGGACCCTGAACGCACCATCAAAACTTGAGAACACACCAGGACCACTTCAGGGACGCTGACAGAGGGTTGGGAAATAACAGAATGAAGTTGACAACATTCCTGTCATTATAAATTACTGAATCACAATATAGGTCTCTCGTTGCGTTATATAAAATATGCAGTTTCTGAACTTAAAAATTAGATATTTCATTTTCTATTTGAATTGCTGAGAAAAGGCAGCAGGTTCACAGCAGGTCTGGGACCAGTTACCTCACTGCAAAACAGCCAAAAACAGAGAACAGGAAGCAGGATCGGTCTTACCTTCAACCATGTCCGGCGCCCTGCCCTGCTTGGACACGCCTCCTGCGCAGAGCGACCTTGTGGTCAAGGACGCAGCCGACCGCAGCAGCAGGAACCTGCAGGTCACATGAGGACGAGACGGAAAATAAAAACAAACCCTGAGATGACCTGAAGACCGAGGAGTCCATTTACATCCACATGCATCCTCCTCTTCTAAATATAACCGTCGAACAGCTGAGCAGGCAGACGGACGGACAGATCCTCCTGTGTAATGTTAAAGCTGTCGTGTTGCCAGACATGTCAGTTGTGTTCGTCAGCAGCTTTGTTTAGAAATCATCTGCTCCACTTTGTTCCATGACAACTGAGCAAAGCAGCAGTTAATCCAGACTTTAATTCTTTGGAATAAAGTGAATAAATACTTTGTAACTGTATCAGCTTTATGAAGACTTTGTCACTAATGAAATCACAACATTTATTTATTTTTACAACAGTTAAAATTGTGTAGAAATGATGATGAAACCCTGCAGACTGTATCTTCTTTTAAGAGCGTTTCCACCTTTTCCGTCCCGATACCTGAACTTTCAGCATCGGCTCACAGTGAGTGCTGATCAGATACCAGTGCATTTAAACATATATACACAGGTTTACTGGAGGATGCTGAGGAGTAGCAGGCTGCCATTCAGAAGAAATAAATGACACGGGATCAGAACACATGAGTTCATTACACATCATGCAATTCAAGAGTTTAAAGGGGCACTATGTGTTATTTATAGAAGACATTAAAACTCAGAAAAGCAATATTTAAAAGCCACCGCCATCAGTGCATCAATGTATGTATGAATTACTGTAAGTCGATTTGAACAAAAGCGTCTGCTAAATGTAAATGTAGAAAGGTGGCAGGGTCCGCCACATGTAAACAAAGTAAAACAGTAGAAAGTGTTGATTCTTTAAGGTCAGTTTGTGTCTTCAGTTAGTTCGGTCATGAAAACAACGTGAGTTTGGTTGTTTTAATAAAAATCAGTTAATGAAGAGCTTTCTAAAGGAAAACTACATAGTGCACCTTTAAAGTCCACACTTTATACCACAGGGTATTTAGATTAACTTAACCTGCTGCAACAAGTTTGTATAGAAAGGTTCACTTCTGTAGTCTAGTTTAGTGTAAATACTACTTGGGTACTTTTCTTGGCAGTGGTATGAACTCGACACACCCTGGATGTATACAAAGCATCCACACCCTGTTCAGGCCTGATTTACTGCTCCCAGGTGGAGCTGATCATCTCATTTATACAGAAGAAAAGCCTAAAAGCAGCTCTACAAACAAAGCACCAGGACACAGCCATTGACACAAGCAGTTCACAGGGATGCTAATCGTTCCTGGCACTAATTAGCTAACTAACTGATTTGTAAATGTGCTAACGGTACTAAGCTAAACGTCCCGGGCAGCAACAGGACTTCGAACGCCGTTTTTTAATCACACTGACCTCGGTGAGAGCATTGTGGTGTCCGGGTGTCGGTGTTAAAGCTCCGGGGGTCTAAATGAAGCCGGTGAGCTGGTAGAAAAGACAGATTTTGTCGTCAGGGGACTGCGGCGGCAGCACAGTCAGGACCACAGGGACAACTTCCGTGTTGGGGTTCGGCCACGCCCACTGCGGCATGACGCAAGACGCACGCACGGGACGCGATCTTGACCTGGCTGAGTGAGGAGGGCTGTATGGAAGCCCAACGAGGACTTTATTAAGATGATTAATGCAATTTTTAAAACTAAAATGTAATTCCACAATAGATGAAAACGTTTCTACAAGTATATGTTTTATATGAGTACAAATGTAAATGCATTTAATTTGCATTTACATTTTCAATTACATATTTCTACAGGCTTTATCGTAAACAACTGGACTCGTTTCAGTTTCTCAAAGACGTTTCACAGCTCATCCTTCTTCTGGTCTAACTGACTGGAGGGGAGTTGCAGGTTTAAAACCTTGTGAGGATGTGAACCCTTATACCAGCAGTATGGCAGCGATACAATTACTTTTGACCTCTACATCACTTTTTACTTCATGTAGTGTTTGTGTGTAAAACGTGCAGCAAAACACAACTTTGGAGTTCATTCAGTTGATCTGTGCGCTATAGAAGTTTTTGAGAGTCTTTGAGAGTATGTTAGGAGCCTCCTGCCTTTTTAAAGAGCCCTAAACAGGTAAATCAGCTGCTGTAGATGCTTGTGTTTGCAGTGAGCAATGTTTTTCAAGCAAATGCACTGGAATGCTTTTAGAATGGAAGTCTGAAAAACCGGCTCAGAAATCTGACTTCCGAGTTCCACTGGAAGGTGCCGTAGCAGGGTCGTTAAGGTTGCATATGAACTCTTGAGTTTCAGGGTCGTGACGGTCACAGGTGAGTCATTGAACCATTAGTGTGGGTCGTTAGGACTAGGTGGGTCCAGGTGTAAATGGGTGCTAAGCTGTCTCAGGAAGGGAACTCAGGACAGCATTGTAGGAGTTTACATGGCCGTTCTATGGCTACATTAAAATGAAAAGGAAACAGCTGTTTGACATTTAATTTTCATAGACTTAACCTGCTCTACAGTGGATAATATTAAAATGAAATTAGCAAAGCGGGGCATTCGTAGACTACAAAACTTCACTTGACTTTCCATCAGCATGGGGGGAGGAGATGAGGGCTGGATTTTCATTATCGGTTGAACTGTTTCTTTTATTATAAGATCTGAGTATTTCACCTGATTGCATTTGGGAGAACTTGTGATGGGGACTTGAGGCTTTGCCCCGTCTGAACTGTGTGCACACACTGGAATGTAAATAAATGAGGAGGAGGATTTTTATGTTGTTTTCAGTCGTTTTTATGTCTTAAAGTCTCAGCTACTCCAGTTGTTCAGGAAAATGTTTTGCAGATTACCAAAATCCACTCAACTTTTCATCAGCATGGGAGTGAGGAGATAGTGATTGATTTTACATTAGTGGGTGAAGTCTAGGATGTGATCATGTTCCATGATTGCACAGTCTTGCACCAGTGATCCAGCCTGTAGCCTCACCTGACCTTTCTGTGTGTGAGAGGTGGAAAATTCCACTTCTCTGACTGAGTCGTGTGGGTGTGTTAAACTACTTATGGACTGAAATGCTTTAACACACTGTAAAGAAAACGCAGTGGTTGTTGTAGTCCGGCAGCACATTGAAGCATGCAATTAATGAAATGTTCTCAACACTGGGAACATTTTTTACTTGATTGTTTTACTTATTTTAATACAAAATATGTTACTACTCAAGCACAGTGAACACAGCAGTTTACATATGTGGGTTTCTACTTTTATTTGAAGTTCAAACTACTTTTTTCCAAAGTTTCTTACCTTCAAAACAAAGATCACACAGCACACGCCCCCTAACAATCCCTCGTGCGCTGATTGGCTAAAAAAAGCCAGAGGGCGTCGCTGATTCGTCAGAAATCTGAGAGCCGTCTGGGAGACTGACCAACCGCCTTCCAGCGCGAGCCGGGTATAAAAGCTCCGATGTAAACAAAGGAGAGCACAGTTGAACGGCAGCGACCCAGCCCAGGGTGATACCTACTGGATGTTCTTGTGTCGACGAACCCGTCCGGATCAGAGGCTGACTGTGGGGATAAAGCCACTCTGAAGCGAATGAAGAAACAACTCATCTTCCACTTCACGTACAGAGGATTAGTAACGAGAGGAAAAAAGAGTAAAAGAAGAAAATGGAGTATAAATTACGAAAAGCTGAACCCAGGGACGTGTCTGATATATTACGACTGGTGAAGGTAGGGGACCGAACCGAACCGGGAATGTGCTCAGAAACGTAACGCTTGAGTTCAGCTAACATAACTAGCTAGCTACCTGTTAGCTAAACCATCAGTTAGACGTTAGTGTTCCGTTAACTCTGACGTAACTATCGAGTAAATTTGACACGTCACGCCAGATGACGCATTTTAAACGATGAATTGCATTTTTTAATGTCACCAATTGTTTCGGGGGAAACGTCCGGAGGATGTCCGAGTGACAGATTAGTGTCGGCGGCCTTTGTTTACAGCCAGACGACCCACATCCGGCTCATCGACGGTTGTCCAAATATGGCAGGTCCAGTGTACGTTGTGACCCTGAGGCCTGCGGCTCGCTGTGACGTCACAATAGTGACAGAAAAACAAATTCGGATTATAAAAAGACAAGTTACAAACTCGTTTCAACCCCCCGGAAACAAAGATGCTCAATATAAAGTAGAGAAAAACAGGAAACGGTCACAGTAAAGAAGCTTCTTGTGTGATTAAATCTTAATTTCCTTGATAAGTAGCCTCCTAAATGTTTTTATGGGGACACTGTAGGAGAAGAAATACAAACTCAGAATTTTGATATTTACAATATTAATGGGGCAATAAATGCAACATCAGAGATCTTTATTTTTTCAGGAAGTGAATAAACAAGTTGTTCTTCTCAGAGGAAAATAAAGTCCCAGAACACTGTTTGAAGCTACAAAGGTGGCAGGGTCCGCCACATATAAACAGTATGAAACCGTGTTGTCTTTTTAAAGTCAGTTTGTTTATTCAGTCAGTGAAGATAAAAAACATGTTGTGTGTTTTTATATTACGTTACAGGATTGTTGCTGTATTTTGGTTCTAGTGTCAAACTCAACCTGTGGTTTCCGTCTGTCTTCTCACAGGAACTTGCAAAATACGAAGAGATGGAGGACCAGGTGACACTGACTGAAAAAGGTGAGATTTAAGGCTTCCTCCGTTACTACACACACACACACGTTTTTATTAGTATTGTGCGTCTCGTGCTGAAACATTGAACCTCTCTGCAGAGCTCTTGGAGGATGGATTCGGTGAGACCCCGTTTTACCAATGTATCGTCGCTGAACTCCAAGGAGACAACAGCAGTGAAGGTACGAACCACCACCACACCTCCTCGCTCAGTAATGCATCTTAACTTCCTCCAGCATGAACGTATCCAGGGTCAAATAACACACACAGGCTCATCTGGTTTCATGTTATGCTGTTAGCCCGGGGTTAACTGGAGTCATCACATCGGCACTGTTGCATTTTTGAGCCCATTTTTAACGATCTCACCTCTCTGCACAGTTTTGAGCTTACGATGCAGTTGCCTCTAACATCTGCTCAGGCTGAGGGTGTTTACTTCAACGCTTTACTGCGTGTGCTTCCTGTTTTTGTACAATAACTCTCGGCGTGATATCGGAGGCCTGCGTGCACCCAGCAGCAGCTGCCTGGCTGCAGACGTTCCCTCTTTTGATCTCACGCACACGCCGTCCTTAATTTAGCAACAAATCTGCATCAGGAACTTTGAGCTTTGTTTAACTGTCCGTGTGAGCAGTCAGGCGTTCTTGACACTGACAGCAGAGTAAACAAATGTGTCCTGACCTGCCAACGATTAACATGACTCGAGTTTTACATTTTAAAGAAGCACAACAAATAGCTCAGATACTTCAGACCTGAACTGAACCAGGTATTTGCAAACCCGACTCCAGCTGTGCAGTTCAGAAACCCCCTGAAGCAGAATAGAAATCATCATCACACACAAACAGCAGCAGGACTCTCACCATGTCGTCAGTGTTTAACGTGTGTTTGCTCAGCAGGTCTGAAGGTGGTCGGCTTTGCTATGTACTACTTCACTTACGACCCCTGGGTTGGCAAACAGCTCTACCTGGAGGACTTCTATGTGATGGAGGCCTACAGAGGTAGAACACCTGTTCCTGTCCACACTTTAATACAGATGATAGCTATACGATCTATATTATGCATCTCTAAAGGTGATGAGCAGATTGAATTTAAATCCGTACTGTACATACTGTGTATAATTATTCGATGACTCAATAAAGATGTAATTGCTTCTTAAGCTGCTTCTTTTTTAACAGCCTTGTTTCTTTTCTTTCTCCAGGACTCGGCATCGGCTCGGAGTGCCTGCGCCATCTCAGTAAGGTGAGTGAGTTTACTGAACCAAACCTTTGAGCAGGGCACCGTGTCTGCAGCGTGTGTCTGAACAGAGATAAGAACAAATTGGACCATCGCCTGGTTCCAGACGCGTCCTGATTGACTCAACTCTTATAGAATCGTCCCATTAAGTCTCGTATCTCTTCCAGCTGGCGATAAAGATGCGCTGCAGCGGCATGATGTTCGTCGTCGCGGAGAACAACGAGCCGTCCATCGAGTTCTACAAGCGGCGCGGTGCCGAGGATCTCTCCCAGGACGAAGGCTGGAGGCTCTTCAAGTTCAGCAAGAACAGCCTCGTCACGATGGCCACGCCGGCGGAGGAATGACTAGAGGCCCCGCCCGGAGCGCCGGAGGGAGCAGCGGAGACGCGAGAGTCCGAGCAGAGTTTGACCTCCTCGACCTTTCTCTCCACACAGCCGGAGGTTGATTCATAGTCTAAGTTCAGCTTTTCAAAAAGGGGAATTCTGTGTCAGTTCTGATTCTATATGTAGCTCACGATCTGCAGTAAACCTTCTGTTTACTGACGTTCTGAATTATTAACGGCGTGTTTTTATTCTGAGATTTAATGTTTTGTTTTGGTTGATTCGATGTGCTGGAAGAGGCAAACACTTAAATATTCAATAAAACAATAATTAATCAAACACGTAGTTGTTTGTTCATTCCTCGAGAGGTGAGCAGTGGAAACAAACAAGTAAAAGCTAGTTTTACAGTTAAATGACTAAACAAATACTCATTTTTCAGTTTATATATTGTTGGGTGGGTGCCATCTTTTCCAGTGGTTCTGTCTATAATTTGAAGTAGAATAACTTCAGTTGGAAAACAAGTTATTTCACAGTGACGTCAGCCTGATATTTAATCACAATCAGCTTCTTAATTTCATTATAATTGACTTCTAACTCGGTATTAGTCTTTCTAAACTTGGGCCTCAGTGAAGTTTCACACCTTTAAACAGACGCTGTGTTTATCAGAACCGTCAACAGCTCGACGTCGTTCGTATTTGTAAGATGGAACTGAGGGAAGTTTTTCAACCGTGGAGCTCTTATCATAACAGAAGATGAGTTCTGAGGAAACCCTCTGATAAATGAGTTCATCTGAGTTGAATGATCATAAATCCTCTCACCAATAAGTAGCAGGAGCTCAGATCTGTCATGAATGTGCTGAATTGTGTTATGTTCAAGTCGTTTTATGACTAAAACTCTCGGCTCACCGGTCAAGTAGCCGTTCCTGAGCTGTGACGTTGAATAATGACCAGAATACTTTTTGCAGAATATTTTGACGCTGACCTCTGAACTTTGCGACTCTCTTTGTCCTCCATGATGCTGTTAGAAGTCCCCGACGAGTAAAAACAGAAACAGTTGACTGATGATGTGAGAAAACCTTAAGACAAGTTGTTCTCACACATTCTTTGGAAAGTACAACTCAACATTTAGTCTACACACATCAAAAGATTTGAGGAACCTGAACCAGTTTGAAACGTCTCAAGAGGAACCGGAAGGCTCAGATCTCCTCCTGTTCCTCTTTTCATGCTGTCAGTTGGTTTCCAGTCCGCTCCCTCCCGCATCAATACGTTTCATTTTTGCCTGATGCAGCTGATTTAGGTTCCTGGGGTTCCGCTTGTCGTCTCATAATGATTCAAAAAAACTTGAAATCGAGGCGTTTCTCACTGGGGGAGAACTTGGTTCAGCCCTGAGAAGACGAGTTGTTCTTTCTGCACAAACATGACATCAGCGGTCTGAAGACAAATGAAAACCACACAGACTGAGAAATTAGATTAAATGGGAACATTCGGCACAAAGACGCCGCCACCGTTTATGTGAAGTCAAGTTAAGTGGCACGTTGACTGTGGTGTAATAAGAGGAAGTGCTGCAGTGTCATTCTCAGCCACACACACACACCATACACACACACATCACCCATCAGTCTACATGTTCCTACCGCAGACGAGAACAGAGACGTTTTTATAGAATCACTTTGGTTTCCCAGGCTCCTCGTGCAGAAACAAGACAGTTCACTAAGTGTCTTAATAATCTCTAACAGGTGATTACAGCTGCATTTTATTAGTTCAGTAAATTATAAACACATTATTTATAAGTTCCTCTTTTTATCAGCACGAGACAAAGAACCAACAGTCAAAAGAAGCCAGCGGTGTCCAGTTATTTATTAGTTATTTATTCTTTAAGACTTTTCTGAATATACACAAGCTGACAAGTTCACTCCCAACAATCACTTATAATAAAAACAGAATCCTTGTTTATCATCAGACAGACAGACAAAGCTCAAAAAGCTTTGAAGTCCCTCTCAGGTCACACCTCCGGATCACTGCTGCAGTCAGGTCGATCAACAGGAGTGAAGATAAATCCACTTTTTAATCCCAGAAGTTAAAACATCATCTCTGAGCTCTCGTGAGCATCTCGTCAGACGTGACGGTCTGGATCTGCACCAGATTCTCTCCATGTGGTACGATTGTGATTTAAAACTCTTCAACAATAAATAAAACCTCAGAATTAACTGAGCCGGTTGAATCTGAGCCGACAGATGTGACGTGTGTCTCACAGATTTATTTAACTGGCGTCGGCTCAGTCAGATGGCAGATTGAGTTACTTTAAATTAAAACTTCACACAGTATATACAGTTCATTATTAGACACAGACGTTAAACACATTCTCATTCAGTGCATTAATCACAACTCAAGCTGGAGCACACACACCATCTGGCCCTTCACTGTAGCATTGTAGCATTATTAGCATCAAACTGCGACCTGAACCCAACGTGTGGGGAACGTCTACGTGTTTAATCAATAACAACGATCGTCCTTCAGATATTAAACTGATCAAAGTGGCACTCAGACGAGAAAAGAAAGTTTTCGTAAGACAACATGTTTGCTGCACCTTAATGCAGAGTGCAATAATAATACCACTTGGAAAAACGCTGTTTCCGCCTTAAATAACACAAAATGTTGCACATGTGCACCAAAAACGTTCTGCTCAGATACTCTGAAGCCTGTTAGTAAGTTTTAGAGTCATTCTACAAACAAACAGACGAATAAAACTGACTAAAAATCATAAAAAACTGTTCTATTCTTATTTTCTATCCTTGGTCACGCTCCCTTCATGGCTGCAAACAACCATTATTGTCCAAAATTGCAACTACTAACTTCTCTAAAAGGAAAAGGCGAGAATTTGAACAGTTCGAAACTCAAAGATATTCAGATATTCTGGAGGCAAGTAAGAAAAATGCAGAACTGAATTATTTCCGGGGTGTAAATGTGTTTATGTATTTACGTTAGGCTGTGTCTCAATACAGGGCCACATTCTGTGAAGGCCGTGGTCTACGTGTGGATAAATGTCCAGATTTCCTGCAGCGGCGCCGTCAAAGTCTGTGAGTCTTGAAACCAACAATTCATCAAGACCACAGGAGGACTTTCTGCAGACGTGACGTTGTTGTCTTAATATGAATGTGTGGAATAATATCTTAACTTGAATCTTGTAGGCCAGGATACAGAAATGTATTTTACGGTGAACACGTCGCCGTACGTACGGCCGCGAGGACGGCTGCGTTTGAAGGAGCCGTCGAAATGGACGTCTGTGTCACATCGCTGCCCCTTCAAAGGATGTGGCTCCAGATTTAAGACACTTAAAAAGTTTATAAACGACTGTAAAGATGTTCTGTGTTTAATGTGAGTAGGTAACGTGTCGTGCTGCTGCTCTGTCAGATTCGCTGCACTTCCCTTTCCCAGCATTCACGCTTGCCAATGTGAGTGTGACCTCAGAGGAAAATGGCCGCCGTGTGAAGACGTGTCGTACAAGGAAAAATAAATTGTCTCGAACTGAGAGTCAGACTAAGAAAAGGAGCCAATTCTCACACTTGAGAAGCTGGAATGACCAAAGTTATGTGATTATGGAAGCTAGTTTGGTGTCTCTTTGCTGCTGTGTGAGAACTTGTGTTGTGCAGCTGAAACAACTTCAAGAACGAGAAGGTGTGAGTGGCAGGTGTCATCAACGCAGCAGAACTGACCACCGCTCCGGGAAACACAAACACAAACGTATCTGGTTCATGTAAACTGATGAATCTGCTCAGTCAGGATTTGGTTTGAGATACGCTGTGGGATAAATAATCTAAATACGGGTCGTGGCTGATCTACAGGTGTGTTACTGTGAGGAGGTGAGTCGTTCTGCCGTCTCAGCCGGTCGTGTCGTCGCTCTCCGTTCGCTCTTTCTTCTCCAAAACAGAACAAGACGAGACACAAACATTACTCCAGCCATAAACACCAGATAACACTCGTAATATTTAGAGAAAGAAACTTCTCCGCGTACCTTTTTTTTGCCAAACGGCGGCTCTTTCCACAGCGTCTCCACGGCGACGCGGCCCTGCTGCGCCCAGGTGTACGCCGAGTCCCGACTCACCTGGTGGAAACACGAGACGAGCACAGGTCAGCGAGCCGGAGAGAGTCAGACAGAATAAACCACGGTGACATCAGCGAGGCAGTTACTGCTTCTATCAGAGAAGTGAGGAGCAGCTCGGTGTCACGTCTCAGTGAGCTGCAGGGTGTGTCGCAACATAATTGTCGGGTGTATTTATAACGAAGAACTTTCTGTCCACGTTTACTGTCGAGCTTTACGATGAACTTCACCACCGCTGACGTTAAAGAGCTGGATGCAGCGTTCAGCTTCAGGAGGTCACAGGAGACGTTACTGCAGTCAGTCTGCTCTGTTCATTTTAATTTGTTGAACTGACGTCAGCCCCAAAATTACAAAACTGGGTCTGGGTCTCCACCTCGAGACAGCAGAACTACCTGGTCGCAGAGGCCGCCACCAGCAGGACAACACGTCCCAAAGAACAAAGAGCGGGCCTCCAAACATCGATGAAAGAAGTCCAGTCCTTCTTCGGACCTGGTGCACTGATCCCAACACCACAGGACACCCACAGAGGTCCGGTGTCCATGTTGTGTTTGACTTCATTTATCCAAACTGAAGGCTCATTTCAATCAACTTAAATTCTAAACTGAAGTCGTGACACTCCACTAAGATCAGACGTTTCTGCTTTTGTCAGGGTGCATCTTGTAATGTGTGTTTAAATAAACAATAAAAGCTTTTTTTATTGAGGGAAACTACACAGACATCCTCAGCATCAGAGAAACAAAAGGAAAGTCTATAAATCAAAGTTTCACATCTTGGCCCAACTTGCCAAAATGTTAATCCACAGAGAGTTAAATAAAAGTACTGCATCGGCTTTGTCCTTCCTTTCTCATCTAACAGTTTTCTCACCTCCCTTTTGACAAGCGGCTCAACGTCTCTCTTATCTGGTCGGCTCATGTGTTTTCATATCTGCTTTCTCTGCTTCATCTCTGCCGCAGCGCCATCGGATCCGGGCGTGTCTCTGCACGAAGCGACCCAACGTCCCTTTATGTGTTTTCGAGTCGGTGGTTGGAAACGAAAATGACCCAGACATCAGTGGGAATTAGAAGCACAATTCACAGCCAGGACTTCCTGCAGGGAAGCACAACCCTTTCCTCCGAGGAAACCAGTCGCAGGTGACACAAACACTCACACAACTCTGAAGCGTGAGACCTGCCTGGAAACTTTCAATGTACGTGATGTCTGTCAGAGCTGGAGGCACAGTTTGTAGGGTGAGGCTGTGATTTTCCACTTTCCAGTTTAAAAAACACTCCTAGAATTAACTTTCTGGCTCACAGAAAAATACCTACCTGTACCTAAAAATACAACAAGTCGTAAACTAGCCGTGTGTAACTGTTCCTGCTTTCACAGCTGCTTCCTGAGTTTATTTCAGTGCCGAGAGGAACATAAAATAAGCTGATGTTAGCTGATGTCGCCGTGCTGGTGCGGTTCCAGGAAAATCCTAATTAATGTAGCTCCAGGACGATCACAGAAGCCAATCATGTTTTATTGACGTCACAAGCTTTCTGACTTGGGGGAAACAACCAAAGGATCAAACACACGGGAGAAGTTGTCCCCTGAAGCACGGCTTCAACTTTTAAAAGTGTCCATTTCAACCCAAACCATGTTTTCCTAAATCTAACCTACTTTCCCAGTAACGACACATTGCAGGTCCGGGCAGGTCACGTAGGCTAAAAGCCAAGAAGCTGGACAAAGGATGGAGTCAGCCTCCAGGAAGAGCGCCGGCCGGGCTTTGAAGTCAACCTGTCGTCAATCTGTGTAATCACATCATCGTGTGATGCAACGCAGCCCGAGAAATCTTTTTCCCGTAAGCTTATATTGTGACAGAAGCGGAGGTAAAAGGGCGTAAATGTGTTTCTTTAGTGTCACAACCTCCTGCAAAATGACTCGTTGGACTGTCAGAGGGAACTTGTTTTTAACTTTGCACGCAGAAATAAACACTGTGACCTGATTTACAGATAAACAGCCGGACTGAACGGGCCCACATTAAATACATCCGACTGTGACGGTGCGTACGAGAGGTGAATGATGATGATATACACACCTTGAGTAACGCTGCAGCCTGCTGAGGGTAGAACATGGAGGCGCTCAGGGCCATCAGTCCAGCTGGAAACACCAGTCGCTTCACCTTGGAGCCTGAAAGACATTTAGGGACACTTCGATATGCAGACCAGGGGAATGGAACCAGCAACCTTCTGATAACAAGACGCCAGCTCTACTCCTGAGCCACAGCAGCTCCCTCGTCCATGTTAAAGATTTCATAACTAGGCTCCTAAACACACAGGGTTCATTTAAGTTACTTTAAAGGAACAGCTCACACAAACATGAAGCTCCAGTCCCCATCGCTTCTGATGGAAAGTCGGCTGAAGTTTTGTTGTCGGCAAAAAACATTTCTGGAGCTTCACAGCCAAAAAAAAGAGTTGCAGCGTTCTGCTGAACAACTGAGGAAGCTGCTGACAACCACAAAGAAAAGATAAAATGGCTCCATGCAGCTCATCTGACGTAAGTCTTCAGACGCCCAGAGATCCCAAGTTGCTTTGAAAAGACGTTATTTTGGGGTGAACTGTTCCTTTAATAAAGGTAAGACAAAACTGAGGTTGTCAATCTTAAACATGTGATGATTCTCATGTGTTTATGTCTTCGTCTCTCTGGTTTCTCCGGCTGTCTTCACGCTGGACATCCTGCCACAGTTGAAGTGATATCGACATGTGTTACGTGTCTGTTCGCGAGCACGTGACGGCGTTATTACTCAGAGCAGGAATGCAAATGTGGATGCAAAGTGCTGCAATCGCACACCACAGGTTTTACAGTTGGAGCCGCTGACTGTCCCGATACGTGGGTGAAACTACAATAACTTAATCCTGTTGTTTTTAAGACTTCTAGGCGACACCTGTTTCTTTGCAGCAACATGCCGATTACAGACACACCGCAGCCTTCACTACATACGATGACTCGAGCGTTATATTTATGCTTCCATATCCTTGTTCTTGGTAGATGAAAGGCATTCTGGGAGCTGCAGGATGTTAGACTTGGCAGCAGGAGCAGACAGACGGAGATAAACTGGTCACAGGAAACTGTCGAGCTTTTGTAAAGTGTCTTGGATTAAAGGCACACGGGCATAAAGGTGCTTTACAATCAAATAAACACAACACACATGTTCCCAAACAGTTCCACAGAATCAACCTTCTATTGTTTTACTAAATAACTTCTACAACAGCGTTTGTCGTTATCTGCCCGTCTGCAGCCTCCGACCCGGCTCGTCTCTGTGTTTGTGTTTCAGTGTAAATGTTTAAAGGTCACCTTTGGCCAAATAAAGTCCCAGGAAGCCGGAGAAGCCCACCACTGCTACACTGGGCAGGAGGTCAGGAGGAGGGTCGCTGACGAACTGGTAAATATCTGGAACAGGAGGGAAGGAACACAAAGGAGGAAAGGTTGATGTCTTTGAGTCCGACTGCATGTGCGTATCAAAAGTAGTCTGATGTGACCTGAGTCGCCGTCAGCTGAAGTTAGCATAACTGTGCATTCATGTGGTGCAGCAATAATAATCCAAATGAAAAAAGATTCACTTGAACGCCTTCGATAGTTGGAACAAAAACTCTTGATCTGGAGAAAATGTTGCCACACGAGTTGTAGAAGAACGTGTGGAATCAACGAGATACTAAAACTTTGTTTTAAAAAAGAAACCTGTCCAACGTGTTGCACCGGTGAGCGACATTATCAGCACGAAACTTCATATCTCTTGTTGATTTTGGACGTTCGTGCATAATTGGAGAGTATCTACAGAGATACAACCTCAAAACTTCACTGGACTGAAACAAGGAAGTGTTTTGTTTTTAACAGGTAGTGTCATCATGATTCATTCTGAGTGTTTGAAACTGTTCAAATGCTCATTTCTTGCTCTCTTTTCTTTT
>OMLP01045029.1:15715-28211 GCA_900302685.1 Spondyliosoma cantharus | reverse complement strand
CAGAAGGCTACTGGGTTTAGCACCAAAAAAAAGCTAAATAGACAGATATTTTCCACCGAAGTCGATGAAGATATATTGGAATTACCTTTGCCTGGTGTAGGCAATGCTAATGTTGCTAGGTGTAACGATTAGGCAACTGTTTGCTAACACAACAACGTGTGCTGTGATATTATGTTGACGTTTGTTTCCACTGCCCCCAAGTGGCCAAAAGATGGTTATTGTGAGTTTAATATTAAGATTGAATTTTGTACACTGGATAACTTGTTGAGGTAGATTTCTTTTTACAGCATACATGAGATTACCACAGATACCGCTGCGTTAGCTTACCTCCCAAAGAACCCTTACAACTCTTCGACTTCATCCGTTATAATCACACTTGAGAAACTGGGATGAGACCGTTCTGTGTGATATTTCTTGTACCACTTGTCTTCAGGGACCAATTTGTTCTCCATGTACTATGTCTGTGCCTCAATCATTAGATTTCAACCTGCAGATTTCGGACAGGCTGTCTGCCAGGGAAAGTTCAGTGTCACTCACAATCGTCTGATTTTCCTGTTCTCGGAAAAAGAAAACGGTACCGTCATCCTGTTTTTTAAATGCAGAAGTGCCCTCTTCGCTCTGAATACTTAATGCTTGATTTATATTCTGCATATTGGTACATCGCCGACTTAGTGTTTGCTCTATTATTTATGAGAGCAAGATCAACAGTTCACTTCTGCCTCCAGAATATGTAGCATAGGCTAAGTAGTTCCACAGTTTAAGACAGAAGGCACTATTTAATCCATCTATGGTACGTGGCCTCAAGCAAATGGAGCAAGTGCATTTTAAGGCACGTCCAACTTCCCTTTTGCTAGTCTGTTTAATTCTATTCCCTATGGAGAGTTTCCTCTGTCCTGTCAAGTTTATAACTACTACTGAATGAATAAAAGCTGCGTCGGCCTTAAATTAGCAGTAACACTCACAATAACACACTTGCTGCTCTGCACCAGGTGTAAAGCAGAGCCAATGATTTTTTTTTGCTTTCTTGACAAGAGGTACACGAGGAGATCGATGCCACTATTGTATGCGTACACTTCATACAAAGCTACAGCTAGCTGCTGGTTAGCTTGGCTTAACACAAACGAGTACGACCTGGGGAAAAGTTAACTTGGCTCTGTTCAAAGGTCATTTTGACAGTTTTTGTTCTTGTGCTGATTAAACAAACACGATATGACGCGTTAAATGAGCTTTAAATGTGCTAGTCGATGGATTTTGTTAACTTTCTACAAAAGCCAGACAGCCTTGTGTTTCCACTCTTTATGCTCAGCTACGCTAACCGGCTTCATATTCAATAGATATAATACAAATTCAATTCATAGTCATACTTTGTGAACAGGAGAAATAAACTAGCCAATAATATCATTATTAGACAAAGACCTGATATGCAGGCTAGACTTCAGCAACTTGGGGGTCGGAGTCGGGGGAGTGACTTGATCTAACACGAAGGTGTAAATGTTAACAATCAGCCACTTAATGTGGTTCATATTTACCGCAGCGACCTTGACAGAGGTATCAATCTTCTCCTCCAGCTCTCAGCAAAAACATGAATGAGTCCATTTTGCAAAATCACTATTTCTCTAAGGAGAATAAGAAAAGGACGTTGCGACGAAGAGGTCGGTAGTTACATGCAGTAACTGAACCTTTGTGTGAACAGTTTCACATCGGTCGCCACTTGAAGAACCAGGATTTGGGAAGTGTCTTAGCGCACAGGACCACGACCAGTCATGGAGTGCACCAGTACCTCTCACCTCGTCGGTACATTCAGTTGCTCCACCGCTCTCTTGATCTAAGCCCCCAGATTTGTTTTCTTTGCAACAGTTGCCTAACTTATCAGGCTATGACATGGGTGTGTTGTCGCCGTCACGCTGTCGGTCCTTCCCTCTGTTGGCAGCAAGGTGGGGAGTTGCTTTGTTTGTCAAGATGTGCTCAGCATTTCAATTTCACAGCTGTCTCAGATGAGAGCTGGGGGAGAGTAAGGAGAGAGGGGGCAGTAATTGAAAGGCAGCAGAGCTCATCCCGTGTCCTCTTCTACTTTCATCTGTTGCGTGTACATATCTCTTATATCTGCGTGTGAATCTGTGTTTAGACTCTTTAACGTCACTGTCGTTACTGCTGCAGCAATAGTCTCTTTTTTTTTTTTTCTGGACGCTTCACGTAGTTATCCATAAATTGATATATTCCAAACACTAACTGACGCGGTGCTCTCCTTCCCTTTGTTCCTGCTCTGGTAGGCAGCGGAAAGCTGTCCCAGATTTGTCCAAAACCCTGTTCTGATCTCTACAGCGCTTTCATTCGAAGCCATTTGCTTTAATCAATAATTGAATTTACCTGTGTGACAGCATAAAGCATAATTTCAGCTACATGAAAGAAGCTGAATTTGCATGGAAAGGCACATTGTTATCCCAGTGATCATTCACATTTTAAATTGAGGTCTTTCTTCAAGATTGAAATAGGGGTGCTGAGTCTGGCATTGTTCCACTAACACTAAAATGAAAACTGAACTTCACATAGAATCGTCTTAAAATCCCAGCAGTTCACAGTGTCATCCCGGATACTGGATATATAATTATGTTGTGAAAGCTTGTCTGTCTATAAAACCCCGCTGGTTTTATACGATTATATAAAAAATGTTGTTTGTTTCTGCTTTTCATGCCAAAATAAAGTTAATTGCACATTTTCTGTTTTTTGTTTTTGTTTTTTTTCTATGAATTTGGCCACCTCTCAAATTCACAGTCTAAACAAAAGGGAGTAACTCATCACCAGGGTAACCGCTAACTCCTGGTAACTACTCCTGTTAGTAAACTCCGGGAGCTTAGAGCGTCAGGGGAGCGATGGTGTTGTTCACTATCTGACTGTTACGTCTACAGATTCACAGTGGCCACGGGCTTAGCTGGTTAGCACGCAAGCTTTAGTAAATATCTCTGCAGCACAACGCACCGGTGTCTTTCTCATAACATCAACACTCGGAGCTGACAGGTGTCCTTGACGGCTCTGCGAGGTCACTCCCACGCAGAGTTTAAAAGCCTGCCAACTCCCCTCCAGTCAGTCAGAACTGAGGAAGCCTCTCGGATGAGAGGTGAAACTGAAACCGGTCCAGTTGCCTGCGATACAGCACTTCAGAATTGCCTGGATGACTGAGAACCATCATCAGCAACATCAGAACTATTATTTCTTCACATTCTGTTTATAATTTTAGCTCATTTTGAATATTTTCCAGGAGACCTATTATTCTTTTTATGAATGTTACTGTTCTTCAGTGTGTTGTATCGCTTCTGCACGTAAAAAAAGGCCTTGAAAGTCAAAAAGCCCGAAGTCTGCATCGACAGGAGCTCCCACAGCAAACAATGTTCCCGAAGGGCCCGAAACGCCTCGTCAGCTGGTCCGACCTTTAATTCCGTGACTTCACATCACCGCGTCGCACATTTGCGTAATTTATGCCTACATTCGCGGCGCAAGTCCAGATAACCGGAAGCCGAGAAACGCGACAGAGCGTGCGGGTGAGCACGGTGAGCTGCGTCGGCTCAGGAGCGTTTGAGCTGACAAACCAGAGCCGGCTGAGTGTTCAGGAGGGAGGGTCCTTAAAGAGACAGGAGCGTTTCAGACAGAGGGGGGTTACAGTGCTGCAGCTCTGGACAGTATGAGAACGCCGATGTGTTTCTGAGCGTCAAAGCATGTAAACCTGTAAAACTCAAACTCATTGCACCTGTAAAAAAAAAAAAGTTGTTTTTTCTGCAGATCTGGGCATCGGCTCTCTCTTCATCGTGTCACTGGAGTGTGAACCAGCGAGGGCTTTTAGTCGAGTGTAACTAAGTCTGAATGAATGTTTTGGCTGTGATTTTGGCCGGAGAAGAGAGAGAGGGGAGGGGGAGGGAGAGGGGGAGAGTCACACTGCATAATTCAGAGGGGATGGTAGATTATGCGCCATCTGTGTTCATATCCCAGTGGCCCTGTCAGAATTGATCCACAACCCTTGACCTTTTCAGATACCCGCCGTGTTTTCCAGCCTCTCTGTCGCGCGCGTCGTGTCAGAGCGCAGACGTGTGGGTGTTTGTATTTCGGCTTGTTTTCAAGCATGAGTCAGCCTGCTGCTCGCGGTAACCTTTCCACCGGATTACACAGCGCAGGTCAGACGCACGCGAAGAGTTTTTCCGTCTTTATTTTGTTGTCGTTCAAATCAAAAGGTCAAACATTTCTCTGCCGGAATTTCGAGACGTCGCTGGCCCTAAATACGGCCCCGTAAATAGGTCAAATGAATGCAGTCAAAAGAACGGTGTATCGCTTTTTGGGGAGCCGCGCTAATTTGCCCTCTTGCCAAGAGCTAGATGAGAACGGCACAGTAGGTGGTTACATTAGCAATTAGAATAAAGCCTGGAATGAGGGAAACTGAGTTTTGTCATCACTGTGAAGTTGCCAGACGACCTGCGGAGATTGCTTGTATGGATTCAACGGCCAAGATATAACGTGTTAATTACTGAGAGAGCTTTAATAGCTTTAATTTATTGGAATAGTTTGGTGTTTCTGGATATCTGCTCGCTTGCTTTTCGTGGTGACGGTTATGTGAGAAGATCAACGCTTTTCTCCTAAACAGCCAGTTAGCTTAGCCAGCTGTTGCTAACTGGGTTTTTTCCTCCAGATTGTGTTACCCTATGACAGAGTCGGGCTGTGTTGCCTCCTGTTCTCAGCCTTTATGCAAAGCTAAGCTAACCACTAAGACTAACACAAGATGGATATTGATCTTCTTATATTTTGGGAGGGAGAATTTCACAAAATGTCAAACCATTCCTTTGAAATGTTGTATGACCATAAAGAGGGCAGAAGAGGTGCAGTAAACAGTGATCGGGTTGTATTTTTATTCAGTGGGGGTTGATGGATTCTGGCAAAACAAACGTTTTTTGCGTGTTGTCTGGAGCTCTTTGGCTGTCCTTCATCTTTACATTTCCACGACTCCGTAAAGGCATAATGCGATGTCTTTGTGTCGGCTGTGAATCTCTGACCGGCTTGACAAAGCCGTGAGAAGAAGCTGACTGTGTGTGTGTGTTGCTGCCATGAAAAATCGTTTCTGTGTATCCTGGTCTCAATTCAATGAAAACACTATTTTACTGGTCCTGAACATGAAGTGTATAGCACTGAATAGAGTGACGGCTGCAGTGAATGTATGGCTTTGATCCAAGCTTATCAACTCAGCGCGTCATGGTATGGTACTCTGGGTAAATATGCAAAAGTTGGATTCCTCGTGAAAAGATTTCTGACGGTTTTTTGTTTTTTTTTGCCCTCCTTCCATCACACCTTCTGTACCTTTCTGTACTCAACGATTTTGTATATTTCCTGACAGGCTTTTTGAGAGGACAGAACACGAACTGAAGGGTAGACGAAGCAACAGAAACAGCAGATCAGCAGAGTCATGTGCGACCCCCAAAGTGAAAGCAAAGTCTCTTTGCACCTTTGCTCAAAATACATCATGTAACATATCTGGGCTGGATATCAGGAGATAACTTGTGATGGCAGAGACGTGTGATTCAAACCATTTGGTCCAAGTCATTTTTGCGTGGCGGGGTCAAGTTGTCGAGTCACTAGTTTAAGGTCATATTGAAAAACATTTCATGTCGGCTTGTAGAAGGATGCAGAATAAAAGTCTCTATTTTCCTGAAAAACATTATGATGCATTGTGAGTTATCTTCTGATATCCAGCCTGGACATGATACATGATGTATTTTGATCAAAGAAAAGATGATAGTACCAGTCTAATAATGACATTATTGGCCAGTTTGATTTGTCCTGTTCAAAAGTATGACTATGAATTGACTTTGTATTGATTTTCGGTGAAATAAATGCAATCAATCAAAACCAAATCACTTCAGAAAGGTAAATTATTGCTTAATTTCGTCTAAATAAAATCACTCCCCATCACTTTCTAAATGGTGAAATCCAGACAAAATTAAGACTAAAACCATCAAGTCATTTCATTCAACCTGTCTCATGTCAAGTCAGGTCTTCAAGTCTTTAACTTCCAAGTCGAGCCTCAAGTCATTTGCTTCCCGCCGAGTCAAGTTGTGAGGCGTCGAAACAGCCGCTGCCGCCGACTTGAGTCCACGTATCTGACGTACGGGCGTCTCAAGACTAATTTTTTTTTTGTCCACATCCACCTGTGTGTTATCCCGCTGCTGGTGTGATGCACGGCGCAGTGTAACAGAAGAAGAAAAACAAACCTTATCTTGCTTCATGTGGACCATCACATCCTGCTTTGGCTGCTTCACAGGTGCGGAGGTATTAACCATTCTCTCCACAAATTCACGGCGATGGTGAACAAGGGGGCTAATCTCGTTTTCTGTGTTGCCCTCGTGCTTTATTTTAACTTGACAGGTTGTTGCAGATTATACAGTGCGGCCCTTATCACGTCTGTTTGTCCTGTCGGAGTTGCACGGCCCAAAGTGGGCCCATATTGTCTCTCCGAAACACTTTCATCATCAGTCTGTCATTGTGCTAAATCGTCTTTCTTCACGGTGTATTAGTGAACGCGCTTTCATCCTGACGCGCTGCAAAACCCGCGAGTCACGAGGAAGCCTCTCTGCCGCAGAATGATTTAGAGCGCTATCAACGCCTGGCACCGGCGTATCAGCAGAGTGCTACAGGAGGAATCACGTAGCCGTATCGATTTTATGCCTCATTGCGTTTTGATTTTGATATGATGGACGTCTTCTCCGCGATTTGGAGCGCTCAGCGGAGTTGATCGGCCCAAACGATGAGCCAAACGCGAAGCTTTTCACTTTTTCCGACCGCGAGGAGCTGACGCCAAACTGTTGCCGCGCAGTCTGAATAATGGACATCTGTACCTATGCTGGACCGTGCTGTCTCCACTGATCCAGCCAGCTGCACGAGTACAATCTGTACAGTGTTGGGACGAGCCAATCAGAAGCAGCTCCCTCTCTCTCAGAGCTAAAAAAAAAAAAACGACTTGGTGATTCCCCCCTCCCCTTGTTACAGTCTAGAGCTCTTGACAATAAGCGGAGGGCTGCGGACTGAACAAAGCGCTGACCTTTAGAATCTACTTTTGCTTTATATCAAATCAGCTCGGGGAAAGACGTACCCGCGGCTCAGGAAATCACTGCGTGCCCCTTTTTACCGCGATCCAGCTCTGTACATCGACGTGACACTGTGGTTGAAAGGGGCGACGCAAGCTGCTTTTGCGTCTGTCTGTCCCAGTGCGAGCGGTGTGTTCAGGGAACAGCGGCAGGATGATTCAAATCACACGACACCGTATTTTTTTGTGTTGTTTCTTTTTTTCTCTTCTTTTTTTCAGCGCAGCGAAATACAGCTCGACGTCCTTTGTCGAGCGCCTCTGAAGAAGCAAATCGTCTGTGTGATGAGCTTGAACTAAACGACTATCTTGCTGTAATTCGCGCCAGGGTCGGGGACGCTTGAATGCAAAGTACGACATGAAAGGCCGCGAGCCTCGTCTCTCGCGCGGCGCACATCAAAGAGCAGACAGGCGGGTGACACCGAGCTTCCCTCTGATCCTCAAGGAGCCGAGAATGGGAACGAGCGGTTGACAGTGCTCCTTAAATCGCTCCGTCGCCCCGCCCGAGCCTCTTCCCCTGCCTGTTCGCTCCCCGCTCTCGCTTCCCCCTTCACCCTCTTCTCGTTCACAGCGTGCGTGATTTAATCTTTCGTTCGATTGGCTCCAGGTTTTTTTTTTTTTTTTCCGCCCCCTCGTCACAGCTGGCTGAGAAGTAAAGGCCGTTAAGGGTTAGTATCGATGTGATGAGCGCTAATCGTTCCGCTTTCGCGGCGCCCTTGAAACTCGGCGAGGTCACGCTGCAGATGCCTGAACACGTCCAAGAGTATATTCAAGAAAGAAGGAAGAAAAACTTTCCCCCCCGGCTTCTCAGGCTGCATGGTTGTGTGTGCGTGCGTGTTCGAATGAATTTCTGGGGTCCAGGTAGCGCTAATGTGTTGTAGATTCCTGTCTGATTGTGATTAATTGGATGATGAGAAGTGTGCGCTGACAAGCTGCTTATTCTGATTAGAGAGATCAGCTTCCTGTGAGAGGCAGAACTAACGAGGCTCGTGAGCCTCCGCAATGAGCTTCCTTAACACATCTGCACCCTGTCTGCGCTCTCCTCCCACTGCTTTAGTCCTCTGTCACCCCTCAGCTTCAGAAGTCAAGGGCCCCCTGCTGATTGGCTTACAGAACTATCCTCTTTATGCTTTTGAAAGAATAAATAACATCTCCCTCTCACAAATGATGACTTTGACTCGAAGGGGAACGAAACACCACCCTCGCTACCATAGTTGTTATTAGTGATTAGGTGTGGCCACCGTTAGCGTTAGCAGAGATTTGATGGATGCTGCTTACTCTGTGACTTTTCTTCACTTTGGTTGGTTTCAGCAAATTTGTCTCAGCAGGTCACAGATAAACAAAACGTGTTGGTTTTAACTGAAATGTATCCAAGAGTGAAATCAGTGTTTTTGCAGGGGGGTTTGTTATGCTAAATAAAAGGTGTTCACTGTTTCACAGCCGCTTCTTTCACAATTTGAGCTAAAGGAAAGTGTGACTCATGTAGTGTTGTAATTAGAGTTTGGCCGCTATGTGAAATTGGCTTCAAAGCCTGTCCCAGTTGAGTCAGCTAACGATGATGATGTGTTTTTTTTTTTTTTTTCTTTATTAGCTACTGAGATGCAGCTAAAATCACAGCATCTGACATATTATCACTCTATGAAGTCCTTTTCTTATCTCAAGGGTCTAGAAATAGAGTGTGTCGCACGCCGCACATTTTCACTCCGTGGTCCAATAACAGCTGAGCGATCTTGGAGCCAATGTCTTGTCATCCTCGGCCTCCGCACAGAGGCCGTGTGGCTTCTCTCATTGTATTCATACCGGAATAGCTTGGCCTCAATTTGAGTTATGTTGCCGAGCTCATAAAACGCAACAACATGAAATCATTGCCTACTTGTAGTCCTTGCTATTGGCTTCTTGAAACTATAATTAACACCGCCGCAGCCGGCCTCGCCGTATTTCTTATGGTCAAGCTTGTCCGGCCTCGCAGCAGTAATTAAGGGAGGCGGGACTTAGGCCAGGACATTGGGCGCCAGTGTTTTCCCCTCGCCTCCCTCCCTCGTGTCAGAGGCCTTCCCGTGTGAGGAGAAGCTCCTCCAGAAGCTTCCCTGCTCCTAGAAGAGCACTTAACACAGGGAAGCACAAGTTAGCTTAATGAGGAGCATCCTTGTAAAGCCCCTTAAGCCAAATGTGTAACATGTCACATTGGGTAATACAAATGAAATCTGCATGACTTGATCGACGGCGACCGTGCTACAGCATTAGCATTCGCCAGGAGTCGTGTTTCCCGTGTTGCACGCATTTGATCCAACGCAAAAGAGTCTCGACAGCACGGCTTCAAAGCGACAGAGGGGAATTTAGATTTATGGAACACATGCTGAAGTATTTCAAACATTTTATAAAAAACCCCATGAAGCAGCGCTAATACACCCGGCAACACTTCACTTAGTGCCAAACTGCACCTCTTAGCTGCTCTAAAAGCACTGTACAGTGCGGCGAGAGAGGTTTACTGGTTAAAAGAGAAGGTTCGCAGCAATACAAGTGGGAAAAACATCACCTCCACTCTTGAAAAGCTCTGACGTCTCTTTGCATTACCTGAAAATGTGACTCTGTGGACTAAACCGGGCTTTGTAGAATCAATACTATTATAAAATTGAAGCACTAAATGAATCACCACTGTTATAAAACCTTTGAGTTGCACCATGTTGAAATTAAATTGCTTCGTGGCTCTGGGGATCAACAGCGGGATCATGTGAATTACAAGTGGACGAAATATTGTCAGAATTATTCAGGGGTTGCGAACATATTTACAACCTGCTAATGAGTTCTTTTCTGCCATTCAGCTCAAGTAAAGGCTGCTTGTGTAATGACCGCGCACAATTTGTGAAGTGTTTCCGAACACAGAAGAGAATAATATCTTTTTTTGAGAATTTCTCCGAGCATGGATCTGACCTGTTTAATCCTCCTCCATCCCTTCCTGCCTGCTTCCTTCGACCAGAATGGCAGGTGTCCAGCTCGTTTTCCAGCCTGGGCCGTGAGTGAAAATAAAAAAAAAAGGCAGCTAAGCTGCAAACAATCAGAAATCAATTGCACTTCAGTGGGAGAATAATTCGTATCGAGCGTTCAGAAGAGCCATTATTTTGTGCTTGCTGTGGACTCTTGCAAGCATCTTCTGATTTTGGTGATCTTTGGCGCTCCATGCACAAGAATAGATTTCCTTCGTAATCTGGAAGGATCAGACTTCCTGTTTAAGAGAGAAAATAAGAAAAAAATGATGATTCAACCGTATAGATGTCTGCAGCAGATGGGCAGTCTCCTCTACAAATGTGGACACTTGAATTAAGGTGGATTTACCCTCCCCGTTTGCTGAATATAGCTTCTCCCTCTGTGTGGAGACGGCTTTCTCAGCTGTAGCTGTCTCGCTCATCTGTTTCCCACAGATGGCTTGTCATTCATTCAGTCTCCAACTCACCAGAGATCCAAAATTCCTCGCAAAAGTTTTTTGCTAAGCTCGTCCCTCTGAGTCATCCCAGCTCTCTGCGCTTCTCTCTGACTGTGGATGTTTCTCGGAGGGATCGCGGCTGTCTTTTATTGTCTCCTCTGATGGGTGATGGACGGTACATGCTCGGGAAAAACACACTCGCACACAAGATAGACAGATTTGCAGGCCTGCGAAGCCGCGTGTCCCCGAGCAGACGAACACCGGCGGAGATGAAGAGACGGCAGAGAAAAGTGTGCACCCCGCGTAAACTTCGCATGCACTCTGCAATTTTACTGTTGGAAACACACTGATCGCGGCTGCATTGTCTTCCATTACGGCGAGTCAGACAGGTAATCAAGAGGCTGTTTCCACGAGTTCTCTCCTCATTAGCTCTCATTAGCGTGCTCCTCTCCACTCCACCACTTCCTGATCCTTGGATCCTGATTATCTGCGGATCTCAAGTTGGCTCTGCAAGAACAGAGACTTTCTCCGGCGAGGCAGCTCCAGACCTCATTTATCAAAGCGCGAGCACGCCGCTGCGATTTTCATCATTACACTCAGCCTGTTTTCTCTAAGATAATTAGTATTTATCTATTCAATTTTTTTTTCTTTCTTTATTTTAAATTCTAAATGAGGTGTGCGCTGCATTAACATAATGTGAGCCCTTGACCTCACAGGATGATTTCAGTCACATTCAGTCACATTCAAATGGGGCTCAAATCTGACTTTTGTTAGTGACAAATTGTGGAATACTCCTTTAGCGGCAGCTACAGAAACAAATCTTCAAAATGTGGAGCGAGTCAGTGTGTATCAAAGCGGGACAGTAATGTGTGGTATTATCTTTATAAACAGATATCTGCATATGAATGCGTAGTTATAGGCTGGGGACAAGACTCCGGGTTCCCTTTGTACTCTGAGTAGAATTGACCAATTATATTTGAGCGGGCTTTGCTCACATGCAGGTAAACAGCTTGTGTGGAGAGCAAAAGCAGATGAATGCTTTGGCTTAAATCTCAGAGCCCATCGGCTATCGTCTGAAAGCAATTTAGCTTTTTTGTTAGCATTTAAATGCCTCCGCGCTGGCAGGGGACGAGGGAATTTCTTCAGATTTTTGCCCAAATGTCCACTTGGAGTCGAGGACGAACCGATTCGATTTTGGTGGTCGACTGTCGCTGTTGTCGTGATTAGGGTTCTTTGGTTTGTTGATTTCCTGTTTTATTTTGTAGTTACATCCTCTTGTGTTTTGTGATTGCAGTCTACTTTTCTTCTTCCCTCCTGTGCTCCTCAGCAGCCTCGTTGTCCCCCCACACCTGTCTCATGTCGGTCTCGTCAGCGCCGTCCTGTTCCCGGAGTCTCTCCGCCTGCACCTCACCCCCTCTCAAGTTTAGATTGTATTCAAGCCCGTGTTGTTCCCTCGCTCTTTGTTCATTTCGTCAGTTGTCGTCATCGCGTCAGTTCTGTTGTTCCTCAAGTTTTCTTGCACCACCATCCTCCTGTGTTCCAGCTGTTCCCGGTTTATTCACTGTGGTTTTCTGGTTCGTCCATGTCCCAGTTTCTGTATCACTCAGGTATTTTTCTTCCCCTGCCTTTTGTCGCCTGCTATCTATTGTTTGCATTTTTGCATTTTTGACAACTGTGACCCGGCAAAACACATATTTGGCCGTTTTTCTCCAATAGCTCATGTGATAATTATGGAACATTTTTACACAAACGTATAACGTATGACATGTTATATCCCAAAGGTCAAATGTGACATCATAATATTCTGCAAAAGCAAATGTTCTGGTCATTAGTCAACCTCATCAACAACATCGTCAACATGAGCAACTGGAAAGCCGCTGAGATCCAGGAGATGCTAGAGTCTCCTGGATCCCTGTAGCTGACAGCTAGCGGAGCTGTTTGGCTGAGTCCGCTAGCTGTCA
>OMLP01045028.1:53476-69081 GCA_900302685.1 Spondyliosoma cantharus | reverse complement strand
CCCCCCGTGCCAAGCTTAGCCTATTGGCTGCCCTTTTATCCCTCATGTTCAGCCTTGGCTTTGGCTCCTCTGCCCCCACAGCAAAACATCGCAAACAGACAAGATTAAAATTCTGAGGACTGCTTAAAAGCCCTCCCTTTGGGCAAGCAACCAAGCCTACCAAGGGGAGAGCGGCCAAAGCCTGCCTGAAGCCAAAGCATGAGGCGTTGGTTGGGTTTCACTGAAGGGGGAAGAACTGAGGAAGACAGACTGAAACAAGAGGCTGAGAGAGGAGTATCCCAGTTACTAAGTAGGAACGGTCTTGGGTGATCCTTGACTATGCTAGCATTTGTGGTTTTGAGGGAAATGTCTTCACAACTATTGGATGGGTTGTTATGAAATTGATAACAGATAACCAAGATCGTTGAAGTAGGACGGCAACTAAGGCTGCTTAGCATCCATCCTGGTATGCCCTCTTGACCCAGTGCAGGTGGTGGGAGAGAGCAGGAGGATGGACAAGCTGTCATCGCTGCTGGTGCAGGAGTCCCACCGCCTGCAGGCCACTATCTCAGCACTGGGCAGCTCCTTCCTTCCTGCTGCTTTCAGACTGTATAACCAGCTCTGCTCCCAGTAGATCTCACTTGTGCACTGTGCAATACAACTATACAAAATTCATTTCTGGTCAATTTTTTAATACCCATATTTATTATTTGTATTTAGAAATAAAAATTCACTGCCACACTGTATATAATTACATGTTAATTCTGTAAAATATCATGTTTATTCGTACATATGAGTCTATTCTATTTCTTACCTTTTTAATTATATTGTTTATTTTTTACTATTGTTAGTCTTTTTTGTAATATTCTGTCCTTTGGCTGGTGCAGCAAACACATTTCATCATTCGTGGGACAATAAAGGAATACCGATTCTGATTCTGATTGATTTGGTAAAAAGGTCAATATTGTGATTATTTTGGCAGACATTGCTGTATGATTCACAACTAGTGGGAATGATAATTTTTGCATCACAGTTGTGTTAAACTCATCACAGACACAGAGCTCTCCTGCTATACTGACAGTTGACTCCAGAGCAGGATAAGCTTCTTCATATTTTAGATTTGACTGAGCTGTTTGCTTGTTAAGTGCCACTGTCAATAAGAGAATAAAACCAAACTAGTTAGTTCCAGCTATTTACTAGAAGGCTACATTTCCGTTGCATTGAACAAATCAGTACCAGAAACTTAGTAAAGTGTACATTAAACCATGCAAACAAATGACAAATATTCCTAGCCTCTCAATAACAGGGATACACCTCTTTCAGCCACTTTATTTATTTATTTATTTATTTATTCATTCATTTACCCATCTCTAACTGTGCATACAAACTCAGTAATGTAGATGTAATCCTTTGCAGGGGCACACACTGTCCCTTGGTGCATTTGCCCCCGAGATCAAATATTGAAGGTAAACTACTACAAGCTAAATACTGATGAAGGATAGTAAAATTTGTTTCTGGAAATGTACACTTTAAAAAGAAATTTAAAATCCCAGACAGTGGCCATCATGTCCTTGCCAATATCGACGTCTGCCATTGCCATCTCTTCCGTAGCCTCATGGAGTGGAACTGATTCACCGACTGTTCTCACTTAGTCATCCCCATGGTGAAGCTGAAAGGACCCCGTGTGTGTGTGTGTGTGCGCGCGTGTGTGCGTGCGTGCGTGCGTGCGTGTTACATGTGTGCTTCAGATGACTGGCAGAACAAGCCTATGAGCACAGGGTTTGGTGAGCTTGCTGTTACCACTTCACCTGCAGTACCTGTACTTGTGGGAGCTGAGCAGGCCGGCCTGCTTCACTGTAAAACCAGGATGTCTTCTTTTATGTTGGCTTTTTTATTTTTGAAACCCTGCACTGAGATCAGAAAGGGTTCATATTCACCTCAGCAGCCTCACAAAGCAGCTAGTGCACGCACGCTAGCACGCACACTCTTTGGGGGTGCTTTCAGCTTCACAAGGGGATGACTGAGTGAGAACAGTCGGTGAATCAGTTCCACACCACGAGGCTATGGAAGAGGTGGCAATGTCAGACATCATTCTTGGCAAGGACGGGTTCTTAAGGTCGTTTTAGTCTAAATTCACCCCAAAAAACATTTATTAGGCTTTTCAGTATTACGTTTGTAGGTGTTTGCCTACAATAATTAATCTAAAGGGAAAATATACCAGGGGGCAGTGTGTGCCAGTGTAAAGGATTACTTCTACAGTATCGAGTACTGTGTGCACAGTCATAGGCAGGTAAAGGAAAAAATAAACAGGCATGAGGGCCTTGAGTTTATGACCCCACAACAAATAACACCCAACCACCTTCAGGTAAACTTATCATTTATTTCAAATCTAATGCAAGGAATGTCAGAAATGTGCCTGAGCCCGACCAGCTAGCATCCCAGATAAATTGATAAGTAACAAAAAACAAGAGTGAATCGGGTGCGTGTCAAAGAGATGCTCTGATTGTGTTAGATACTGTAAGATTTGTGCTGATATACTGTAAGTGATGATTGGAAAACTTGAATCTGTTATCAGTGACAAGCCTTTCTAACCATTGAAACGTATTTAAAGTGCAGCACTGAGGTACTGTGCAGTGATGTCATCAGAGCTTTCGTGCAAACAACAGCGGCATTCTGAGGCTGTGAAGAGTCTACAAAGCTGCTTTAGCTGTGGGAGTTCTGGTAATTGTTACATTCCTGGGTCTCATTTGTCTTAAATCTCAACATTTCTGATGTTTTTGTTGTGTGACACATCACATTTAGTGATTATGGATACATCTTACATTTCCAGTCAAGTTTACAGTGTATATTTACTGTTATATTTCAGGGTTTGGTCACATTTTATAACCATTATTAACAAATGCTATGTTAATAGTTAATTAAAATTTAGTTTATAGTTATTTGACTGAAATAGTTCATACACCATTTATTAAGCAACTGTAATGTTTATACTCATTGGTTGCAACTTTGTAATGGCCATCTAAATAATATTTAATCATTATAATAGAAATAATAATTATAAACAAACTACACAGTATTTATCAACCATTTACAAAGTATGATAAACATCAGTTGTAACTTTCAAAAAACAATTGATTAATAAATGGTTTATAAGCATTTTATTGTTAACAATAAACTAACTAGTAACTAAAGATGATTTTACTCTAACTTTACTGTTTATCATTTATTAAAGATAGTTTAGATAATCAAAAAGTATAAAGAGTATCAAAAAGTATAAAGTATCAGATATTTATATCAGTTGGCCTCAAATATGATGCATCAGTTATACCTACATAACAAGTGAACAGATTAGGTCAGTGGTAGTAGAAAATAAACCAGTTCCAAGGTGTTTTGTCTTGAGACAAGGCATGTACATATACATATAACATATTACATGAAAAACAGGAAGACTGCACACAACAGAAGTATAAATATCACCATCTAGTGGTACCAAATGAGAAATAAATTAGTCCTTGAACAGTGGAATGATGGGTAGAGAGATGCAGCCAATTCAGGTTTCTCCGGAGTAGTGGAGTTTAATTTTCATATCTATTTTGAAAATGTCTTACATTTGTAACTAGCCAGTAAAAAGGTGTACCTTAGACAAAAACATATTAATTTAAGGTCCCTCATCTAGCTTTTTTGGAGCCTTTACTTGCATCTGACATCATGCCAAGTGATAAAATATCCCATCCACTGAAGTAAGACAGTGAAACAATCGAAAGCTCCAGCAAAGAGCTTATATGTGGATCTTGAATTAAGATTTGTTTTCATCAAACCACTGTCCAAACCTTCATGCTGTATCAAGTACCTGTCTGGGGTCTGTGGGACCGGTAGGTGACGTCAGTTCGAGGGTAACAGGTCCGTCATTTTGAATGTGGACCTGCATGTAGGCCCCAAACTTCCCATCTAGAAACACAAGACAGACATCTTACAAGCCAGATGAGACTTGCAAATCAAAGACCATCAATGCCACAGTTAGCCAACAGTTTACTTAATCCAAGTTCATCCCAAATGACAACACCTCCAAACATTAATACGCAGTAACCACAAGGGGAATCTGTTTGGCATTGGCAGTCGATGTTTCATAAGGATGTAAGATAACGTGGAGCCTTGAGACATTGGGGACAAAACACAAAAAGGCTGTAGGAGGACAGGAAGTTTCAACTTAAATGTTCTCCTTTCTTCCACTGGGTCCGCGAGATTAATGACACCATCTGCACAATGAAACTGTGGGCCACGGTGGAAAAGCGCTGCATCATCACATTTCCTCTCTGGAGGAAGGGGGACTAATTAGGAAGCCTTATGTCTCCCTTGCTGGGACAAGGTGTTCTCTGCACCTGCTCCCTGGTGGGCTGACCCAATTCACTGTCACCATCACCGCGTCACAGCACCGGCAATCCTCCCCCAAAAAAAGTCATAACCTTACACTGGGATGGGGAGAGAGGCAGGGGGGACAGGGCACTGATCCAGACAAACAAGTGAGTGGCGATAACAATGACCCTCAGCACTTTTGTTTTTAATAAGCTATGAAACAAGTAGCTGTAAAACACAAAGCAATTTGGAGCAATGTTTTCTTTGCCCTTCTGGAAAACAGCCTCTCGTTCTGACTTTACAGTTTTTACAATGACCCTTTAAATGTGTGCCGTTTTTGTAACATTTTCACAAAATCCATCATCTTCAAAAACACAAACAATGCCTATCAGCTACTCAATATCTGACATCGCAAGTGGTTAGCAATAACTGCAAAAATGGGAAAACATTTTTTTTAAATCAGCTTTCCTCTAAGGTCCAAGAGTAGCAGGAACACACCACTGCAGCACTCTGACGATAAGATGGCCATGTAATTTGTTCACCCACCCTTAATATGCTCCGGCTTGTAGGCGCTCCTCATGCTCTCCAGGATGCTATTGTAGAAGGGCTGGGCCAGCTCTGCAGGCATGGCTGCGTGGAAGTCTGGCTTGTTGCCTTTCAGTATACACTGCAGTGTGAACTGGCTCACACACAGCACTTCAAAGTCCCTCTCCATGACACTTTTGCTCCACGCTCGGCCATTCTCGTCTTCGAAGAGTCGTAGGTTCAGGATCTTCCGTACTCTGGCAACAAACAAGGTAACACCGTGGTAAACAAACCCGTCGTTCACCACGTCGATCACTCTGATTAATCTTATTTGATTCGGGCCAAGAACCGACTGCCTTCATTTGAAGAGCAAACACTGGGCTTTTGCGTTTGACTGAGATGTGTAACAGTTAAAATATCATTGTGTGGTGGTTTATGATGTTGCTTGTGCGAGTTTTAGCTCCAAATTGTGCAGACTTCACATCTTTGCTGATCACTATTCATGCATGCTATATAGTCTCATTGGCTTCCGTTATTATCAGCATGTCATAAGCAGACTTGTAAATTCTGTAATTCATCAGTGTGAACATTAAAGGGGCTCCTTGAAACAATTTGCGGCAATTATCATGCATCAAACAATAGTCTGTACTACATTACCCATTACAAAATTGTAACTTCAAGAAAAGAGAATGCACACCTGATGTGAAGTATGTCGGATTACCCAATTTGAATACGTTTTGAGATTTGAGTAAAAGACTTAAATAGTGTGCAGCAATTGATAGAAGCCAATAGTTGCCTGTAAAAGCATTAAATTATATTCAAAAACTGTTTTAAAATATGCATTATTTTTTATACATGGCTTTGATGTAAACAGAGTCATAGCCAAGAGTCCTCCCTATAAAAGCCAGACCAACCACTGAAACAGAAAAAAAATCATTAAAAAGTTTTCATTATTATTTAGATTTTTCAGATCTTATTAATACTTACTGCAATTTGTATTTTAATATAATCTGCATCAGTGTTTGGTTCGGTGGTCAAGTGTCATTCACATGAATACCAAGACCCATGGTAACCCAGTAGAACATCTTCTATTGTAAGAAGATGATCAATGTTATTTACTTCACCTGAAGGTCCTTTAGGACTACAATTTCCTTGATGTTTTGCCAAACAAGTTCAACTGACTGACACAAGTGTTCTGCATCAGGACTGATCAAACGATGCTCTTTTAACTTGTCGTACTATGGCAACCACTTGCTGCCTGTTCAAGCCTTGAAGGAGGTCTTGATAGAAGCTCAACAGATTGAGTGTGTGGTACTTTTTTCTGTCCTAGTTGGATGTTATACAGACCCGGCACCTCATCCAATTTTGATACCAGCTGAGTCGTGTTATTCCCCTATTTTTTTTTTTAAGTTGGTGTAAATTATTTTAAATTCATCAGAGTGGCACTGCACATAACAAGTCTTTTCTAACACAGACATTTAAACAACTATTTCAGGTTCGGATTAGGTTTGTGTCTCTGGGGTTCAAAGTCCCTCCCACACTCACTCACATGTAGTCAGCATCCTTCTGGGTGTCCTCCGCAGATATACCCAGCAGTATACACAGTCCCCGTCCTACTGAACTGATCTGCTCTTCTCCCACTGCAGGAAAAGGGGGAACAGTTTGAGTGAGTGAGCTGCTGTTAAGTGACAAGCAGCTCAGACTGACAGGTGACAGACTGAATGACATCAGCGTGTGTGGTGGAAGGAACCAGCAGTCAGGACTGTCATTCAACTGTCAGTACCACGGACGTCCGCGGGACACGGTCATCATTTCATAACCTTCACTGGTTGCCTCCGGGCTTGAAAACACAAGCAGCGGTGCTCTGAGTGGACTCCGGTACGAGACACGCCTGGCTGTGCCCGGAGCCTCTTTCCCTTTCACCGGGACTGCTAATGCTAACCCAGCTAGGTTAGCTAGGATTCGTGGTCAGCGACACTGTGAGAGGCGTCAAAGCATGGCAGCTCTACTCATTAAAAAAACAGCCGCTTACCTGTGACAGTGGCCTTGGTGACCCTCTGAATAATGGCTCTCATTGTTTTGGTTGTGACGGGGAGCACGCTATTACAACTTCCGAGGACTCACGGCGTGGACGGGACGTCGTCGCTCGCGGCCCAGCTACGCAGCACACATCCTGTGCTGCTTCCGGAGGTTCGCCGGTGTTTCGGATTAGCACGCGACTTTGTTAATTGACGACGTATCTGTGTCGGGTACAGTTATTAACCAGAGAGGGTCCTCAGTGCAGACAAAGGGAGGTCACAGGATGATCTAACTGCCTTCATATACGATATATGACTTAGATATTTAGCCAAAGAAGAAGTCTAAATGGATTTTGTCGCACACCATGTTGGTTCAGGTCATGTTTATTTACTTTTCTATAGATCATTTCTATATTTCTAAATGGACCTGTGCATTTTGTATTTTTATGACGACTGACTGGCTCTTCTTCGTTATAAATTGTTTACTCTGACAGGCTCCTACCGACGAACAGGTGTATTTAAAAACTAGTGAGACAAACATTCCCAGGAAGAGCACCTTTCCTGTTTCCATTTTCCGTAATCACAAGAAGTGTTAATGACACGTTTCCTCAAACAAGAATCCAGAGATGACCTGGTTAATGAAAATCCAGAAAAACAGGCATTCACGCGGACAGCTCTTCCCGTTTTCAACACCTGTTGTAGCTACGACACCACAGGCGCATTCAGCTGACGGTCACCAGTTAACGAGGTCCCGTGTTAATCCGAAACACTATGACGAAAATACTATTTTTAGCAAGTCACTCACACCAATGTCATTTGCATGAAAGTGTGAAAGTAATGAGTATTTTTACTCAACTGCTGTACAATCCTGACATTTATCTACATGGCTATTTAAATTTAATGCTACCTCCACTAGATTTCAGAGGGAAAGAGACTATTGTAGTTTTCACTCATACACATATACCGATAGCTATAGTCTTGAGATTTACCTTATGAGCAAATGAACTGCAATTTGTTCTTTAACAGTAAATGTAGTATACAAGTGTATAAAACAGGTCAAATTAGCTCCACCTCTTGTGGGTTCGCAAATCATGCCAACAACATTACAATGTAGCACAAAGTGAAGGTATCAGGTTATGCATTGATTGAAAGGCTGGTTGACAAGAAAAACAAAAATATGATACACAAGCAAATGATATGTCCTTTATTACAGTGTTCAGTTTGATCAAGATTTATGTTTATGTTGTTGGACTCGACTGTGTCAGGCATTTTGGGGCTGAACTTTGAGCTGGTGCTGCACTGCTGAACAGTGCTTTTAATACATTTTCCATCTCATAATGGGAAACATTTTGACATGTCACAGTAGGAAAAGCACGGGTGTAAATAATAAAATAAACGATGGATAAATTCCATTTAGTTGCACCAGTCATTGCTCACTGGGAAACGAATACAACGGAACCATTATTAATGTAGCAATAACTTTTTCCTAACATGTCAAAATGACAATTGTGAGACAAACATACTTGGAAAAAAATGAATCAAATAAGACCACAGAATTAAAACACCCGTCTGAAAATGTGTTATATGTACTTTAAAAAAGGGGCAATATGTAAGAATTGGCCACCTGTTTGATTCATACTCAAAACAAATATGGAACTAAATGTCACCAGCGTAACTGCTATCTGTAGCTGCCTATAGCTAGTTAGCTCAGATAGAAGTGCAGCTAGCGGTTCGGACTGGGCGCTCGTGGCACCGTGGGACTGTTCCCGTTAACATGGCCAGGGGTGAGCTGGACAGTATGCTGACTTCGGTAGAATTCTTGAAACACAATACATTTACAGCCAAACGTCAGAACTGTTACTTCTTCACACTCAACAATTTTGTTTACTTTTATTTGCATAAATTCTTACATACTTTACCTCTAAAGTTTCATAAAGGTATCGTTTATTTCAAGCCCAATGTGTCAGTCCTCACTCATTATACTGGCTGTTCTTTCCAATAGCACATATAAATTAATTGTTATGTGAACAACAACAATAACAACAACAACACAACAACGCTGACAATTTCATAAATGTGCCCATCATTCATTCAACAGATTGAGAGAACATCCTGTAGTATGGTGCAATACCTGCTGTGCTCACAGAATTAGAGGAAACTTGAGCTTGAACATGAGTCGACACCATTGGTGGTTGTGGCAACTTTGTATTGTTGGACGATGGTGTGGATAAAGCTAACAGGAGTATTACTGAAAGAATTGTTGAGCGTTTATAAATAATCCGCTGCGATCACAATGGCAATCTCCTCCAGACCTGGACAGGTGGATACTGTGCTGGGATTTCTTTTACAAATAACAATGATGTCTTCACACAAAAGCATTAATAGTGCATAATCCCACAAAAAAACTCTCGACAAGTTCTCTGTCCATCATCTCATTTGGCATTGCCTCCACTCCCAGAGTCCCCGCTGAATGATTTGATAAAATTGTAGATTCTCGTCGAGTAGGGGACAAAGTCTTTCTTGTAGATGACGACAGTTTGGCAATGAGCAGTCTCGTAGACAACTTTATTCGGATCTTCCGGCTCTTGGACCTCTCCTTCTTTTTTCACTGGTTTTCGAGGGGAAACAAAAAGAGTGATTTAGCTAGGAGTATTACTGAGTAGTAGTTGTGGTACGAAGCAGTTGATATTCGAGTAACGGCGAGTAAAAGCATCGCACGAATTCTACCTGAGACAAGCCAGCCCCTCCTCCCTCTGCCAGCGGTACCTGTGGGCTGTGAATCACCTGCGATGAGGGAGGAGGACTCACTGATACTGTTCTTCATTCTCTCTAAACTTCACGCAGTATTTTGCTGTCAGGAATATTATTTTATTGACAGTTTAGGTCTATTTCCACTGAGAAATTATTATTTTTCTGGTAATTTCTCTGCGTAAATACTACTCTAAAGTCAAATTACTACTCCACAACGTACTTTAAAGTTGCATTAAATGGAAATACTAAGTACAGCACGAGCACCTTAATGTTGTTATTTTACTAGACTAACACTGTAGATGCTGTTAGCCTGAATGTACAGACAGCCAGTGTTTAACAGGCCAAAAAAAAGGACATGTGAGCTTTGTCCAGTGAAGGCCCAGCCTCTAACATCGGTAAAATAAACCTGAAAAATATTTGACCCCTACGGAGGGTCAAATATTTTTGTACAAGAGGAAATAAAAGAAGAGTAATTCAATTATTATTTTTATAGCTATTTCTCAGGTAAAAATATGTTACGTTAGTGACAGAGGGTAAATTACTTTTACCTGTTGAAACCATGCCTGTTGGAACAAAAACACAGGGATGGGAGCAGGTACCTGCAGTGACGTCACTGAGCAGACTGAAGCTACCCAAAGACCCGCGCAACTCAGACAGCAGCAACGCAATGAGAAACCACGTGAATACAACCGCGTGGGTGAAAAATAGTGTTGCAGTGTTAATGGTGACAGTGCGGAGCGGGGTGGACGTGTCCAGTCACTCACCTGGCGAGCGGTCAAGTTGACCCGTGTACTTGAAGTACGCGTACGAGCCGACGACGGTCCAGACGCCAGCAGCGTACACAACGGACATCCGAGTTTTCCACTTCATCACATCTTTGAGCGTCATGGCTGCAGTCTGACAGCTCTAGCTCTCTTTGTTTTTCTTCGCGTTCGGATGTCTTGGAGCAAAGTGGTGCAAGTCAGGGCGCCGCCATGACAGTCAACCGGAAGTACAAGTGCTACTTGGTTAAATACTTCCGGAAAGAGCTTCTTCTTTTTTTTTTTTTTTTCTTTTTTTTTCCAGGTCAAGAAATCACAATCAATTTTACTGGCCGAATGTGTGTGTATGTGGTTCTCAGTGTATTCACACAGAAAACTACTGTACAGCCCTAAACTACGGAAGCAGGTTGCTGCCACAAAAAGAAAAAACAATATATATCTGCATCCATATATCTATAGATATAGATATTGTACGAACGTGATAATTTCATGTGATAATGTTATCATTTATCTTTTTACTATATCTAATTTACTTTTTGTTTTGTATATTACAATTGCTCTTAATTAAAGCAAAAGTTATTTAATGGGGGAAAAAAAATCTCTGAGCATACAATATATCTCATCCCATTACTCAATTAATCAGTAGACTAATCGATAGGATACTTGATTTCCAGGGCGCTTACCTCCACCAGCGGTGGAAGTGATTCCTTTATATATATATCTATAACTAACTAATAATTTCAGTGCAAATAAAAGTCCCTCATACAACATCAGGACTTCAGTACATAAGTATCAGAACATTTTTCTATAAGTATCTAAAGTTAGGGTCCTTACTATGCAGACAAAAGGGCCTCTGTCAGTGTTAGATTATCAGATATCAGCAACTTAATCTGCAAAGTATATAAAGCTGTCAGATAAATGTAAATCTGTTAAAACTTTAGGGAAGATTTTTTATTTATTTTTTTCAGGTCAAGAAATCACAATCAGCTGGATGTGCATGTGGTTCTCGGTGTATTCACACAGAAAACTACTGTACAGCCCTAAACTACAGAAGCAGGTTGCTGCCACAAAAGGAAAAAACAATGTATATCCATATCTATATATCTATGTCTATATAAATATATAGATATTGTATGAACATGATAAGTTTCACGTAATAATGTTATAATTTATCTTGTTATTATAGCTTATTTACTTGATTTGATTAAGTTCCACTTCGTACTTGAGTTCCTCATCAAAGATGAATTATTTCACCCTCCCACACCTCGATCCCTGCTAATCACAAGGATAGTTCTTATGACCAGGGCTGTAGCCAGGGTTTAGAAATGAGCGAGGTCCAGATTTTTTTTTTTTTGGAACTGTTTTGTTATGAAGCTGTTATCTTTAAAAATACATGTTAAGACTGTGTTGTCTTATACTTTAGCGTCAGTTGAATACACAGAAACAGTGGAGTAGAGTAGCCAAAAACTGTCCTCAAGTATTAGTACTGTTACTTTATAATAAACGGTAAAAAATAAAGGTAGTGATCAAGATAGCTACTAGTATGAAAGTACTAAAAATGACTTGAGTGGTGAGTAATTGTCTTTTATTGATGTGAATCTGACTGATCGGATTATTTCACCCACAGATGGTCTTCTGTGGGTAAAGGTAAACAGGTGTCTGTATGTATTTGTGATGAAATGACTAACGATCATCTCCTGATTAGACCAAATGCAAACTAAATATTACATTATTTTAAACTCTATTAAGTTAAAATTATATATGAACTGTATTGCACTACAAACAATTTGTATGTGCATAATAGTGTAATAATAATATAGTATATTACAGTATAGTATATAGTATAATAATTGTGTCTGTTATGCCAAAAAATATATATAAAGAGAGTCAAAATGTTACACTGTCCTTAATTGCTATTTCTTACCTTTTTAATTATATTGTTTATTTTTTACTATTGTTCTTGTTTTTTTGTATTATTCTGTCCAAACACATTTCCCTGTTCGTGGGACAATAAAGGAACACTGACTCTGATTCTGATTAAACTTTGATGAATCCAGTCCTGATGTCCCGAGTGGCAGCGTGACCCCCCACATCTGGTCTGTCCAATCACGTGAGAACAGAAAGATTACAGATGTGTCCATGTGTCAGTCTGTTGTCTTTCTGAAAATGTCTCATATCAGATGACTCGTGACTGACTTCACGTGTTCACTTTTACCCGAAGACCCTCTGTGGTTGAGACATCACATCAGTAGATAATCATTTGGTCTCTGCTTTCTCTCTCCATCAGACTTCACCACTGAGGCTGACTGATTGATGCACACGTTAGCTTGAGTATTTCACTACATTACGGCAGAGAGCAGGAGCAACGGTAGCTTTGAAGCATGTCCGTTGTGTACGTGTTAACACAACAGACACACTTACTGCTCTCTGTCTGTGCGGCACTGTGCACTGCTAACTCATCTGTAAACATTACTGGTCAGTGGGATTTGAAAATCCTCTTCATGCTGCAGCTTCTGCAAGTCACGAGGAAGAGACCAGCTGACCAACTCTTAATGTTTGTGCATGAATTTATAAAATAATAGATTGATGAAAGTAGAGCTGCCACACAGACTGACTAGACGTTTCAACTCCTGATTGTACAGTTATACAGCGCTTATATATTTTAATATTTAGGAAATAATAACTGAGGTCTGCACCTCGGCGACCTCATAGCCGGCTAAGGCCATGACTGGTACCAACCTGTGAGTAAGTAATACAAAGTGTTTAGATCCCAGTCTGTTCAAAAAGAAAAATCTGCTGAGTATATGTTCCTCACTTCATTGTTGAGATGACTCGCTGTCTAGATAAACAGTGAGGTAATGATGAAGTCATTGGTCTATAGAGACGTGGGAAAGCATTTAGTTGTGTAAATCAGTTTATTGCAAGAAGACCACTGGGAACAAGGGAGCGCTGTCTCCCTCTGAGCTCTGCCCGGAGGTCCTCATCAACAAAAAGGAGGATTTACAACAATTCAAAAGACATGAGCATAAAACGACATGAACTGGCTGAAAACTAACTGCTGTAGATCTACATTCTAAATATTGTATATATCTCAAATATAACTACTCGTCAGAAGTTTTTTCCAACATCCGTGTTTATAATAGCATACCCCTCTGATATGTACAACATAATCAAGACAGTGCCTTTTTGATCTTGGAAAGTCATTAAAATTACACACAAATTAATCTGAATCATGAAAAGAGGCATGCAAACCGACCGGCATTTGTTCCTATAGGCAGCCTTCCTGAAAACATACGCGAACCACTTTGAGCTGAGTGTATAAAATGACAGACACCTCTGAGCGCGCGGCACAGCTCCACAGCGCGCTCTCGTGGCCGCAGGATCACCGTCAACACCTCCAGAGGACGCTTTTAATAGCTCAGCATCTCCTTAAACCAAAATGAAATTACGTCCACATTTTTGCTTTGAACACATGCTGAAACAGAGTGGCAATACTGCTGACAAAGGTGGGTTATTTTTGGGCTCAAATACAAGCAGGAGAGTGGCCATAAGCGTTGGTTTTCAAGCCTCAAACACAAGGGACGGCACAAGAGTTCAAGCACTGTTTTTAAGAGACAATATGTTGTGACAGTTCAAAGGGTGGTGTGCCATCAGTACGCGCTTCCTTTTTTTCTTTCTTCTTTTTAAATCTGAAAATGAATCTTTTGCCTCTGAGATTCAACATTACCTCAGCATTCTTCCACCCGTGTTAGAACCGATGATAAAGGTTACACTCTCAGTCCGTCTCTCCCGATCACAACATCTCCGCTGCGGTGTACCCCTGCCGTGCATCGTCGTCAAAAACCACCGTGTTTGTAGCGGTAATACAAATGTTCTAATATCTTTCAAAACTATACAAAACTTATAAATTATTAAGTTCTATTCTTAAATATAAACAACATCAAGTCAGTTTCCAGTACTTAGATTATATATTAGGTACAGTACATTGTACAGCTCCGCTGTCGGAGAGCGGAGAACGTTCCATTTGATACACTGTACATGATCCAAAGGGCTGAGACTGGTGGTTAGACATGATCCTTGAATAAATTAATTCATAAATAAATTATGATTATGTCCTCCCAGCAACAGTGGTGTCCTTGGTTCCCCTCGAGACTGCACACACGCGCACACGCACACACACACACACACACACACACACACACACACTTTGCACTCGACAAAGTCCACATTTACAACTCTTACTCCTATACTAAAAATACTTTTGGCTTTAAGAAGTAACAAAGTTATACTCAACTCAGAGGCTGGAAACTAATTATTTTATACCGTACAAGAGCTCTACCATCTAGAGGAAACTTTAAATTCAGTAGTTACATGTTTAGAGTACCTGTAGAGGCTTTGCAATGATAGAATAGTATCTCTAATCAATAAAGTGACAGTGCTGGATGTCAGTACCAGGGAGATCCCTTTCCTATGTGGGTTGTATTAAAGAAACAATAAAGCCCCCATCTACTCAGATATACTTGTAAAGAGAGAGAAAAACAAACAAGACTCTATGTGAATAGTGTTAAATATCTGGACAGTGCAGATCTAGAGTTGACCCGTGGCTAGTACAGCATGCTGTGTTGGCTGGTACCGAGCATAAGAGACACGTTGAAGCATTTTGAGTGTATTACTGGCAGACCGAATCAGTTAAACATCAAACATTGTCACTGACATCGGATCATTCCGTTTTGCAAGACTGATCCAGTTCTGCATATGTCAACTAATATTAGTACTTACATAATCCTCAAATATATACAGAAAAAGCCAGTTTTACTTAAAAATATCTTAATAGTGTGCTTATATCCAAACTTCTACAAAGAGTAACAAACAATCCAGCTAAAAGTCGCTGTTAGCTCAGGCCTCCTCTCTTTCTACCAGTCAGCCAGTCAGTCAGTTACAGTAGCAGCTTCATCACCAACAGTAGCCTAACTGGTGGTGTTAATACAGTTGAGTTCACTCCAGCCAACCTTTTGGTTCATTCTTCTTGTGTGTGTATTGCACCAAAAATAAATCATAGAGAGCTCTATTTTCCTATTTGAAATAAATAAAAGGTAGGAGTTGGTAAACTCCTACCTCGGGGAAAAAAAAGCGCTGAGAAACTGGAAGCCACGTGAGGTTTCCTCCATTAACCAGAGGAAGAAGAACAAGAAGTAGAAGAGGAAGAGGAGGAGGAGGA
>OMLP01045028.1:30332-47697 GCA_900302685.1 Spondyliosoma cantharus | reverse complement strand
GGGGGGGGGGGGGTCTTACTCGGTGTCATGGTGTGTTAGACCGTGGATTAAATTTACACCGGAATATCCCTTTAAAAGTGAGTTCATGCCACTTCACACAATTTTGCATTTAAAGTCGCTTGAAAACTTTTGAAAACCCCTTCCAGGCCAATTTATCTCCTCTCTGAAACCAGATTAAGGATGATTTGAAATGCTGGTCTCTGCTCAACTTTTCTGTGGTTGCAGAAAAATCGATAGCCTAATTCTGCTCTATAATTTTCTTGCACAGGACATACAGTACCTTACCACTGTTAAGCTTCATCACATGACAATTATCAATGATGGGCTCTGCAACCTGTGCTCAATGAAAGTTCAGTGCACTTTTCTACATCCTTTTTTGGCCCGTGGCCCAATGTTGCATCTAAATGATCTCATTTGATAAGTCTATCAGTTCTCAAGCAAGTCATTTTTGGGAGATAGACAGCAGCCACGAAAATGTTTGTGTCTCGCTGGAAACCACCCCATCTCTTACTATCAGATCTTGAACCCTGTCCTTGTTGGACAGCTCGAATTAATGGTGCTAATGAGAACACTGTAAATGCCTGCCGTAGCACTGCCAAATCCCAGAACACATGTTGTAGTGCCAATATATTGCCTCTGGCTCACTCAACTTGGTGGTCTTAACTGCCTGGTCCCCTCTGTTTTGTTGGTTTTGTTTCTGTGTATGGTGTATCTGTGTATGTATGTTTACTTTAATGATCATTTTTTTAAATCAGTTTAGAGGTAAATTTGGGTTCAAAACAATTTATTTAATAAAAGGCTGGGGGATCTCTATGTGGACAACACATTTAACAGATCTGAGCAGCTATCAGTTAAATCTGGTCTACCCTGACATAATAGATCCTCAGTTCCCCACCCTTCCTGGCAAAACACAATTTGACACCTTCCTCACTCCACTTCCTGCTCTGAAAGGCATGATAACATTTTTACAATTTATAGGCATATTAGCTCTCTACAAACTACCACTTTAGATCATATTAGAGCTGCATGGGAGGAGGAAATGGGTGAGGCAACACCTGATGATCTATGAGAACAGGCAATTAAAAGGTTGCATACCTCTTCTATTTGCGCCCGACACTGTCTCATTCAGTGTAAGGTCATCCACTGGACTAGAGCAAGATTATTATTTTTTCTATTCTGTCTATTCTTTCTATATTTTTCGGAAAAAAAATGAAAAAAAAGAAAGAAACATTATGAGTCCTACTTAACTATTCAGGTTTGTTTTCATTTTCTAGTTATGTTATAGAAATAAAAAGAAGCCCTTGTCTGAAGCAGAAGTTAATGTTCTTTTCTCTTCTTTCTGACAAAAGACCAAATTTGGTTGTTTGGTTTGGATTTAGATCCAGGCTGGAGTCTGCAGGAGACAGATGCCTGACAGACAGTGTAGGCTGTGTTATCCAACATAAAATAATCATTCTCACTATTTCTTCTTTTTAATGCAGACAGTGTTGTTTGGTTTGTATTTATGCTAAGACTCCAGTTTGGCACAGGCCTTTTAAAGTAACTTAAAAAGTCTTGAGAAAACCATTGTTTTCGGAAGGTGGCTTTGCTGCTTTTCAACTTTTTCCGATATGAAACGATGTGCAGCAGGAGAAACAACATAACTCAGCATAATGTACACAAATTTGAGTCCATTTAGTGTCTATGTACCTCATTGATAAGCATGCGTGAAGCCATGGTGAGGCGGGTTCTGGGGGAGAAATGACTGGTGATCATGATCCTCATGCCGGCCTCAGAGAAGGACAGCTGGTGGGGGTATGCAGACAGCAGCTCGTCCACCATCAGCACCGACGGCTTACAGTGGAAGTTAGCTGGAGAGGAACAACACAAACACGTTCATCCGACTGTAGCGCTGATTAATTACTGTTTTAGGAACAGCAATTACCCTTTTCAAAAACTGTGATTTTGAACACAAATATATATGTGTATTGATGAAGTTAAGCTTATTATTGGAAGGAATATAAAGTCTTTTTGCAACTGCACCTTTACTCTCCCAGCTTCTAAAATGCTTGCTTTATTGATAGTTTAGTCTGCTTGGGTTGCTTACACTAGCTTATAAAGTTTACACTGTATAATATACGTTTTTCAAGTGTAATCTGGTCAGAATTGGAAGCTCACTAGACTCTTTGGTCTAGCTTTGTCGTGGCTATATTTGGTTATAGCAACAAGCTGCTATTAGCAAGCAGCTCAGTTAGCCATGGAGCTAGGCGGCCCTGGTAACTGACAAGAGTTTGTCTGGATGACTGAGGCCGTCACTGCGGTCAACACAGCTCGGCTTGCCTGGCTCAGTGAATTGAGGATTTATTTGGACCAAACGAGGTGATTGTGGAAAGACAAATCAAGAAAAAATTCCGACAGTGTATGTATGTAGTGTATGTATATTTTTTCTTTCTGTTTAGTAATGAAAATAGATGTAAAAAATATCTCCTTCTATGACATTTGTGAGGTTTTGTTTATTTACTTTTTCAACTACAGGCTACATGACTCGCTACTCGATAACTTCACAGCTATCTAGACTGTGAACTGACATCAGCAGTTCACCCTTTGTTTGGGTGCATATCGAACAAGCCAATGTGGAACACGGGATGCGTTCTTGTTTGAAGAAAAGAAGGAGACATTTACTCCAAACCGAATATGGGTTACAGTGTGTGGCTGTGCACAAAGGATTCCTCTCTCATCTGAGGTCAAAAATAAGCTAGAATGCAGTCCCGACTGACCATGACTTAAGACATCGAAGGGCTTTTGAGTCGGTCCTTTGACTCAAGGAGGCTAGAGAGCCCAAGTGTCTCCTGAGACCCTCAAGCAAAAGCCACTCACAGCAAAGGATATTCTAACAGGAACAGTGCCTCATTTTCAACTTCTCAAACATCTCTGACTTTCAATTGTCAGGACAACATTTTCAATATATCCACAGGGTTACACTTTCTGATGTGATCTTTGTTTTTTTCCAGTCTTGGAATGTGAAATATCTGGAGTGCCCATATGTTCTCAGCAGACTGCAGCAGCGGCAGGGTTGATTCTACCTCGTCTGTGCACATCTGTCAACAGCTCCCCTTTGTTGTCACGAATACATTTTTTCCTTAAATGAATAGCTGTAACTGTAAGCTATGGTATGTTCATGTCATTATCTCCCCCGCAAGACTCTACGCCATCTAACAACCTAGTTATGGTAGGGTGTAATCCCAAAGTCCTGTCAGAGAGATATCTATGAACACAGAAATGTAAACGGACATCTCCCACAGAGGTGTCTCCTCTGCAAAAGTGTGAAGATCCGTCCAATAGTCCGGGTCCCTGATGGGTACTGTGGGGACCATTTAGACACTGCACGTTCAAAGACATCCGCCTTGCAACCATCTACTGAACCAACTGCTTCCTACCACCATGGTTCTCTTCATCACCACCTCAGCAGACCCCAAGGAACAAATTAGCAGGGTGATTGGTTCTGTCTGGGGCAGCACTCAGAGATCCAGATACAGAACAAGCGGGCTGTACTGAAGCAAGTTGGAAGCCGTAAAGATGCGTGTGGGTCTTAGCCAGCATCTTCTGCCGCTCTCTGCTGTTGGCTCTCGCTATGTTGCGTACTACACTCTGAGGGCGGAGAGACTGAAGATGCAAACACTAGACTAATGTGTGGACATGCTGGGTGGTAAAAACAGTCCCTGTGACAGCTTACGACCCAAAATGTTACTTCTGTTTCTCCTTCTGTTGAGCGGCCCCACTGAAACATACAGAAGCTACTGCAAACCATAAATAAAGCCACGGCATGGCCAACGGCAACATCAAAGGTAGGGCATCATGCTATTCTGGACTTCCTGATCCCAAGGAGGATTTATAGACAGATACAGTCTGAGGCCAGCTGGCAGAACCAGAAGTCAGGTGGGCAGTCACCACTCAAATACTCAGGTAAATGCGAGTAGCTGCCCTTAATTCTTCCTAGTGAATTCTGACCCATCTACACACTCCAGCAGCTGGTTTGTAGGTTTCCTTTAATAATTTCCATATGAAGGGCCAGGTGGTGGAAGCACGGTGTTCAGTATATTAGCAGTGGGCTTCAATAAGGCAGGTATTTCTTTGTGGCCATTGTATCAGCATACACAGCCCAGTAGAGACAGCATAAATCAGCTTTAGCGTTGAGGATCCATGCTGACAATCATCCAAGGACAAAACAGAACTTTGTCCATAAAGTCATCCGTGACTGTCTTATCCTGGAGCTGAACAAAAATAGATGAGAGTGAGGCCCCAGCTGCTTTATATTTATGTAAATTTCAGTGCAGAGATGAGCAGCTAACACCTACAGAGTCCTGTTAGAGGACACGGCCTGTATAAAATAGAGCAGATTATGTACCTTTCTTAAGTAGGACTGCAGTAGCATCGCATGTGACGTTATCCTCCAGATCAGTGCTCCCTGTCAGCCCATTGGCCAGATTCATAGAGTTCTTCTTTCGACGGTCGAAGTAGCGCTGTGCCCTGCCATTAAACCTGGCAAAGACATACGAATAAGAAGAGGGCACGACTCCTTTATCTAAATGCAACTAATCAGTCAAGTAAAGGCACTAACAGTGTCTGATGATGAGACTCACTTCATGATGAGGATGTAGACTGCATACATGAGGACCAGGACAAGGGACTCCCACCTGCACACACACACAAGGTCAGTAAAATGTACAGTGTTTCAGTCGTTCAAAAACCATATACATGTATAGTATACTGAAGCTGCTACAGACAGCGTCTTTACTCACCAGCACACCATCTCATCGTAGATGAACTAAAGGCAAGAAGAGGCAAGAAGAAGAAGACACAGAGGGACACAGGGTGGAAGCAATAGTTGAAAGTTAATTCTATATGTAACATCAACCCCACTAGAGGGCGTAACAAATCCAGGTCTCAGACATCCAGCGAAGGTCAAAACATGGCCCTTTGCTTCATTACACCTCATTTACAGGCTCTAATTAGTTCAACTAATTCAACTGTTTTTACATTCTGAAATCAGTCATGAGTTAAAACTGAACATGTGAAATCATGGATTCTACTGTGACACGCTGTCATCTCACCGTGGTTTGACTGTGCTGTTTTGGTTAGCATGACATGTAGGAAAACATTGACTAGCCCGTGTTCTATCTCTTACACAGACACATGCCTTTCCCAGTTCCACGCTACATACTGCCTGCACACAGTATGTACAAAATAGTTATTCATGATACACTATTTTTGCAGTTGGTATGACAGAAATTTAGCATGATTAATTAACTGGAAATAATACAAGACTTACACAGCCAGACTTGAAACAACTTGAGAATGTCACTGCTACTCAATCTTCATAAAGAAGCTAGAATGGCTTTTAGTAGAGTGCATACCTCCACCAAGGTCCAACAGCCCCCTTTAATTCGATGCCTAACCCAAATGAACTTGATAGCCCTGTATTACTCTAAATTTAAACCACCCATAAGTGCTTACCCATAATTTAAGCTCATCAGATCTATGATCGATTGTACTCAGTCATACATACCAGCCACCGTAATAAGCCTGATTCCATGCATTATCCCCTTCGCCAAGGAGGTTATGTTTTCACATGTTTCTGCTTGTTGGTTTGTCAGCAGGATTAGACAAAACTATGGATTTCCACCAAACTTGGAAGGATGGGGAAGGACAACACTTAAATACGTTGAGTTACGTCTTACCACTGCTGCATTTCCTTTGTGCATTGCATGGTGGGTCCATCGGCACACTCAAGTGTGTTTTTAAAAGACACATCAACGTTTTGTAATACACGTGATTTTTGACTTTTTCTACTATGAATAAAGTGCACAGTCCAAACCTGCTTCAGCCTAGAATGTAATCTGGATCCAGTACACAGCCACATGATACTCCACACGTGCTACATGTTTTACACAACCAAACACACTTAATTATTTGGGAGACTGCTGTGATTTAAAAACTGCTAAAAAAAACACTTTTATAGTGGATGTACCCTATCTGTGTTTTTTTATCGACTTTCTACAATCCAGGCAATTCTGCTGAGGCAGACAGTGCAGAATGGATATTGATGTGAAAGCTGAGGGCCATAAACTGCACTTTCAAATTGGCCTTGTGTACTTTGCTGTAAGTGACAGTGTAAGTATATCTATCTGCGCGTTTCTGCAATAACCACACTTGATCATGTGAACTGTGTATTTCATACGAGTCTTTAACCTCTTACCGCAATGAGGGCTATGATCGCAAACGTGTAATAGGTTGAGTCCCGGAGAAGAGCCCAATGAGAGAGCTTCACTGCCTGCAAAGAGCACAGAGAACACAGATGAGCCCACTCGCAAGAAATAAGCATGCAGCTCTAATTCATACACTCTTATAGTAACACTTACCTTTGCTGGAGTTTATGCAGCACTGTGCTAAAAGAAATGCCTCTGACATCATTACCATACTGATGTAAACACAGGAGCCCTTGTAGTTGACCTCTTGAATCACAATGACTGAAAAAGCCAATTGTGAGGTCCATCCTACGTGGGAAAGGTGGTCGTATGTTTATCTACTTTATGTAATCAGATACAATGCAGGAGCCCACAATACGGTGACTAACATTCTCTCCCACACACAGTGTTCACACACTGAATATACGTAAGTGGAGGGTCAGGAGTCACATCTTGTATGTGCCACTCCCAGCTGCGAATCGTTTGCCGCTGCGAGGCAGATGGCAGAGTCGGAGCCTAACAAAGCTCTGAAATGTTTGCCTGTACTCCGTTTCACAGTATAATGGTGCTTTGTAGAGGGAGCCCGCTATGAAGAGCCAGCCAAAGGTAACAAACACGAGTGAGGTGCAATGGACAGACTTGAAGATGATTTCACTGCACCCTGCCTGCCCTTCTGCCTCATTATCCCACTATGATTATGTAATGCACAATCTGGGATCGCATCACTGTTCGGAGTCAGGTGCATATATTTTTCAGAGCAGAGAGCTTATCCTTGTACACCACTCTGTTCCCTGTTCCCGGCATGTCAGGTAACATCAGAGAGAAGCTGTAATATATTATGTTATTTGCTGTGTCTCACGCAACACACAGCACTAAGGATGTAAGGTACAAAGTAGATCCAAACTATCTACTGTGTTCAGACTGATGGGCTGTAATACATGTGGCTGGTTAAGCAGATGGAGCACTGACAGAACATAAGAGGAAGAGCCCCACAAAGAAAAAGTTATAATGGAAAGCTTCCAATGTGTACCAGCGACAGAAGGTTCGCTTTTTCAACCCTTTTTTGTCTTCGGGTCTCTGGACGACTGTGGCATGAAAAATTTGAATCCTGAACTTGTTATCAGTCACCCTTCTTCTTCCTCTCTGTTCCTTCTGATACTCCATTTTTTCACCTGAGGCCTTTTTTATACTCTGAGTGGTGTTAAGAATACAAGAAGTTCAAATGTTCAGACTTGTGTGCATAGTTCCAGTTTTTTACAATAAGGAACAACTGCAATATGTGGTACACTGAAATTATTTCCCTGAAAAGGCTGCCTACGGCCCTGAGTGGCAATGGACTGAAATTTAGTCAAATATGGAATCACATACCACAAGAGATTGGAAAGATCTCGATTGACCAATTTCCTACCAAATATTCTATTATATATATCAAGATTGTTTATTATGAGGGGAGGCAATGACCTAAATACTCTCCTTGTTTTTAAGATTTGCTTGAGCATTAGGGAGATCTTTCGTCTTGCATGGGACTTGCTTTTGTTTTTGTTACAGAGCATTGACTGGGCATTTTAGTTGTTTGTATTAATTTTAAATGAATTTTTAATAGTTGTAAATGTTATTGTTTGGGTTGATGCGACTGGGATGGAGGGGGGATGTTACCGTAAAAGAAAAATACACTATGTCCTTTGTCCTGCATGTTTTTGCATAAAACTATGCATGTATGCATGAGCACTCTGTGTTTATTTAAAGGTGACATTGTGCTGTTGGTCAGACTCTGTGAAAATGCCATCAGGTCGGCTGCAACAGTGTAACACTGCTATGACATCATACCTGCCCGGCAAAGAAGCCACACACACCGATGATGCAGAGGATGTTGAAGACAGCTGATCCCACAATGGTCCCCACACCCACGTCACCTTTAGTGATGAACACCCCTGGGGAGAGCAAGCACAGACACACACACGCACGTAAGCGTGCACACACACACACACACACACACACACACACACACACACACACACACACACACACACACAGAGCATTAGGACTCCGTAAAGAGCACAGATGATGTTTTGTACACTACTTGACATTTCCAGTTGCAGCACAGCATCTGCAGTGTTGACAAACAGATGTCACACAACTGTCAAAACATATGTAAATGACTTGGCCATGGATTTCCCTCTCTCTCTCACACACAGACCAACATACACATGAAAGAGCACACATGGAAAAGAAAGACAAGAAGAAAATCTTTTTAAAGAGGCCTAAAAAAACCTGAATTTGCATTCATTAAGTTTCCTTTACCAATCAGAAGAAAGTTGAATTAGTTAAATCCAGGCTCTATGTGTTATTACATTTCTATTTGAATAAGAGTAATCACTGTAATTACTGTAATGTAATGTCCCTGCCTTTAAAGTGAACGTTCTGCCTATTGTTGGTTCAGACGCTGAACACAACCGCGATTAAAGAAAAAAAACAGGAAAGAAGAAAAAAACATATGGCCTTTATCCTCGCCAGCAATTCTCTAGTGTTTATTACATGAGAGCACTTTAATGTGATTCTAATGTGATTCAGTAGATGCAAAGCCATGTTTGCTTACTGCATGTGCCTTCGGATAAAAGCTTTGTTGTCAAGCATTCGTTAAAAGGAATGCATGCCTCCTCCCTAATGCAGCTACAGTGCTACGGCATGTGTTCCACTTCCACTGAGGAGGTAAAGAAGAGCTTGTGGTGGATACCTATGATGGATGTGAACAGCTCAGGGGCTGAGCTGCCGGCGGCCATGAACGTGGCACCTGCTACATCCTCACTGAGATTGAGACGCTGTGAGAAGGAAGTAAGAGACATATAAAAAGGTCATATTGGAACAGGATGTCCCAGCTCTAATTAGATAATACCCAGCAGAACCCCCTGACCCTTGGCCGATTATACTAAAAATCTGAATAATCGCCCAATCAGAATACAAAATGTCCCATGTATTCACTCACTTGAAGAAAGCTTGGGAGACAAGGAAAAAAGCAGCTTCTTCCTTTCTGTGTATGGTATTTCAGTGTACGTGTTTGAGCTTTTGTAGATAGACATTTAGTTCTTCAAATCATCTAGATTCATATATAATATCAAAATCAATGTCTTTCTGTTTGATTTGTACATGTCTTACCAGATGATGTTATATTTTGTTATATTTGATATGCAGCAGTGTACTGTAATCCCATGTGGGCGTTTTTGTGTGTAAATCTCCTATTAACCAACCCCTATTTTTCTAAAGAAATAGATTTTATGATGTGTGATTTCAGGAACATTAATAACTCCTGTTCATACCTCACACAGCTTCTCCAGAGAGGGGACGAAATAGTCATCACAGACGAGGGCCAGGGCACAGAACATGTAAATGGCCTGCAAAGAGAGAGAGAGTCATAAATATTACAGAGATCAGTCATGTATGAATATGTGGTGTGATGTGATTTATACATATGATACCATAGGGTGAAAAGTCCATGCTGAGATGGGTTCCAGCTGCAACATTAAAAGTACAGCCAGCCGTGATTTATCAGTTGATATTTCAGCTGCTATTAAGGGCAGATATCTGTATGTACCCTGAATGGTACAGAAAGTACACCTCTCTGCTCTAAATGCTACATCGAATTCAGATTCAGATCTGATGCCATGCAAATGCAGTACATTAACAGATATGTCATTAAAAATTCATGAAAAACATAACTGTGGGACCACACTTTTTACATTTTTAAGCAGGGAAGTTGGTTTTCACTTTTAAACATAGAGGCATTAACAAAGCTTTGGAGGGGAGGTTATGTACATGGCTTTTTCTTATTCACCTGCTGAAATAATCTGTCGGAACCGAAAAGCAACATCTCTGATGTGGAATAACACTATGGGCCAAAGTTAAAGAAACACATAACAGTGTTTCGACGTCACTGATGTGGGCTGAATTCTGAATATTGGAACAGGATTAGTTTCCAAATTATTTGTGACGTCACAAGTCATGCTGGTAAACCCACTCTCTCTCACACTGCAGCTTTGGCCTGCTGCAATGCCACCAGCCTCCACCTTTGGTTGTCTTTGTTGTCTATGGTTTGTCTTTTGTTGTGCAATAAATGTTACTTTGGCTGCAATGATTGATGTTTGACTCATGTGTTGCTTCCCAAGAGCCGGGGTCGTAACAGCCGGCCTCTAAAAATCCAATTTTCAATGAGCACAGAAAGAATTTATGCTTTGAGCAATGAATGTGAAAACTGCCTTCTAGTGTCACACTCTGCACACCCTGACGCTCAAACATTAAACTCTAGGAAGCAGATGAAAAACACTTTTTTGACTGAAGGGGGACTTAAATGTGACAAACTTTGTCCATATTTATGGCAAATATGCCAGGTTAAAATAAAATAATCCTTTAAGAAACTTTAACTTATATAGCTGAGTTGAGTTTGTTACCAGAATAATTTATTATTTAATGTCATCTGACTATATACAACTGTATCATTTAAATGCAAACAACAATAGTGGGCCAAATACTGACCGCTGGGGAACTCCACTAAAATAAAATTTCTTCCAAATGTGTTGTCAATCACAAGATTCATTTTTCTGTATTTTTAACGCTTTTACTGGTGTGTTTTCTTGTGGTGTATCATTGTATAACGCCCGCTGCGCACACCTTTTCATGGTATCACATCATAATGCCTGATTCAGAAACATAGGAACTAGGCTTCCAGTGGCGCTGCTCTGCCGCAGCATTATTGTGATTGAGTAATTAAAATGTCCCTGTTTATGTTCATTTGCGTTTATGTTATGTAACACTACATGACGGCTTTGGAGATTTTTTGGAGATTCCTCTACAGCGGATTGATTTTGCTGCTTTTTGCAGCAAACTACTGCCAAAAAACAACATCCCACGGATAGGGGGAAGTTTATGTTTATGACAGGGAAAGACTCAGATAAAACAGCAGCGCCGACTCCAGTGGGATGAGGGTCGTACGTTCTCAGCAGGTGGGGTGGCAGATGATTGTACAAGCAGTCATCACAGCAAATCAACTTTTCTGATGACTATGCCATCCCAGCAAATCAACTTTTCTGATGACTATGCCATCTTGGGACTAATGGAAAAAAAAAGTTTGTACAATGGTGTGACAAACATCATCTCACTGTTAATGTTAAGAAAGATCCAGGTCAACCAGAAGATCACTCTTTACTACGGGTCCATAATGCTTGTATCACTCAGGTTTATTCTTACAAATCGGGGGTACATATTGACTCTAATCTGTCCCGGGATGTCCATTTGAATTCTGTGTTTAGCAGTATCCAACCATGACTTAATTTTTCACGAAGACTCAGAGTGTTTGGAGTGGAACAGAAGATATTGATGATTTATAATGCAGTGATGGAGTGCATTCTAACATATGGAATGGCAGCTTGGTTTGGGAATCTATCAGTGAAGCTGAAATCAAAATTAAATAGACTAGCCCGCACAGCATTGAAAGTGGAGGTGATGGAGCATCCAACCCTCCAACAACTCTCTGAGGAAGCAGTAGTCAGGCAAAGAAGATTACTGCTGACCCTTCACATATACTCCTATATTCTCAATATGAGCTGCTCCCACCGGGTCGACGTTATAGGTTCCCAATTAAATATAAGAGGAGATTCCTCAACAGATATAAAAACTTATTCATCCCCTTATCAGTGAATCTCCTCAACTGAGACCATAAGGTGAGGGTATGATGAGGGGGAGGGGTGGAATGTATTTGGCAATTGTGTTATGTACTTATATCTTGTGTCTGTCGATGTATGTACTGTATTACATGTATTCTTATGTGGCAGCCTTTTTCCAAGACGAACCTCCAATGGCACAAATAAATTATCTCGAATATTGAATCTTGAATACATATAACACAAAGCATAGAGAGAAGAAGAGACCGGGCTAAGATGAAAGACAGATTGCGGTGATCAAGAGAGAAAATGTCAGGTGGTGATGACAGACTGATAGGGTATAAATGAACAAAGGAAAAGCATGAATATTTTTACACTTTGTAATAACAAAACCTTTCAAAGTTCTGCTTACAGCAAAATTGGCATGGAGAGTGAATATTCCTTTTTGCCTTTGTGCTCAGTACTGAGTCACATTTTACCTTGCACCAAGAGTTCTTCTATTTCCTGTTTCTGAAAGGCAGGTGAGGCTGAGCTGAACATCGTGAGAGCTACAACAAGCCCACACACTAAGTGGCTTGAAGAATGTGTGTGTGTTGTATGTGTGTGTGTGTGTGTGTGTGTGTGTGTTTGTGAAGAATTGGAGTGCCATAAGCACCAGGTCGACAGTCACCGAGGTAAAGACGCATGTGTTAATTCAAGGCAAACACAAAGCTCACATGTTTAATCTTGATTAAGGTTTGAGGTTGAGGGAAAACATCAAGCTTCCTGTAGCTATGTGTATGTGTGCACACTCACTGTAAATGTGAGTGCATGTTTTATGTTGCATAAACAGACAAGGAAGTCCATAAATCCTTGACTTGTGTTTGCTTTTGTGTTTTGTTTTTCTGAGAAGTGATGATGCCAGCATTAATGAGCAGTGCATAATTGGAGGGGGTTAGCAGTGTGGCTATCAAGAGAAGAGCAGTTGGAAGTACAACACTTTGATATTTAAATTCTGAACTGAAACTCTTACACAAGTGTTTTAGAGTTTTTCTGGCTTCAAGCTGAATCCAAAACCAGAAACATACATGATCAACGATGATCTCTGACTGACAGTGGAATCAGCTCACTGCAGCTTCAATTGTGATCACATGGGACTCAACGAGACAAGGACAGCAGGAACTAATCCAGTGTTCAAATCAACATCCCTGAATCAAGACCATATTCTGCAACCAGTGCAGCATAATACAGATGACATAAACCACATGAACATGAGTAGTATTTTTAAGGTTTTCTAAGGTTTTTTAAGGTTTAAGGTTTTTTAATGTCATTTCACTATCATTTTTGGGTGAACTTTTCCTTTAATAAAAGCTAAACGTGATTGATAATGATAGGGATTAAGTCACTTTGTTTGAGTGCAATGCTAAATCAGAGGAGCATTCATTTAAGAATATGGCTTTTCTATATTTTATATACAACAAATCCCATCATTAGATTAAAACCAGCAATAAGTCTGTACTCATATTTCCCTTTTCTTACTGTGGCTCTCTGGCCTAAGCCCCATGGTTCCTACTAATGACGTCACTTTTTTAAATGGGTCACAAAAAGGCTCACTAATTCCCTCAAGCAGCAGGACATTGTAGTTCCTCACAAACTTAAACTCAAACAAGAGTAAGCAGTGTTTTTGTTGGGGATTACTTTCAGTTGCAAATTATGCTTTAGTGAGTATTAACAGCAGGAGGGCAGTGTACGTGGGACCGAGTCAAAATAAACAACAATTTCTATGGTTATGGCAAGAGGTTTGCACATCTCACCTTGTCAGGACTTGGCTTCCATTCTTATGTATAGCCTAACCCCAACCAATTAATGCCTAAACCTAACCTTAACATAATATAACCCTAACCACAATTCATACCTTATCATCCCTAAACCAAGACATCAGATAATCACATTTTTCCACGTTAGGACTTTTGTCGACATGAGGACTAATGGTCATGAGATGGTCACGGTTTATCAGGGATTGACCAATTATCAGCTTGGCTGATTATTAGCAGCGATATCCAGCATTTTGACGATTATCAGTATCATCATTTGGGGGCATTATCAAAAAGAAGTCAGATTCTGATAAACTTGAACAGCATTGAATAAATGTTTTCCTGGAAACAACCGTCACTCACAGGTAAAATAATGTCAATAATTATTTAATTAATCTAACAGTAATTGTAATATACTTACTTACTTTTTTATAGAATATAATTTATATTCTTGCATTCACAGTAAAAATATACTAACTGCCAACGGTAATGGTATTCTAACATTTTTTACCTTCACCATCACCAACAGCGTGAGTTGCCCTTCTCTGACACATATCCCTGCATATTTTTCAGTCGGGAAGGATTCAACTTCCCTGTCATTCACGGGGATGAAGAGAAGGCTATTCAGTGTCTCCCCCATCATCCTGTTCTCTCATCTGTCAGGATAGCGTTCATTACTCTAAATCCTCTTTCGCATTCTGCTGTGGACACGAGAAGTGTGGAGACTGTAGACAAACAAGCTGTTCATCTACGCTGCCTTCTTCTTTCTGAAGTCCTTTAGCAGCAGTACAGGTCTGTTGGAGTCCTGTGCAGGAGTGTCACCAAACAGGGCATGGTCTTCTTCAGAGGGCCAGGCGTTAGGATTCAGCTCTGCAACAGTGGACAGCGCGTCATTCACAGCCACCAGTCTCTGCGTCATGTTTTCTGTTAGTGCCGGAAAAGAGTTTGACCGGACCGAATCGGAGACTTCTTGAGTTGTGTTTCACTGGACTCAGAAAGTTTCTTTCCCTTGAAGTTATGGGTTCTGGCATCCTTTTTAATCATAGACTTCAGGGATTTCAGTGCAACGCCAACTTCTCCTTTTCTGTGATTCCTTCTTTGTGGAAACAGAGACAAGGCCTTCAGGGTTTCTAGTGCTTCTTCCACACAGCTCAACTCCAAAACAGCCTATGAGTAATTTTTCGCATGGATCCCTGCGCATTTTGCTTTCTCCTTGGTCGACCATGTGTTGTTATCAGGCAGGGTCTGAAACAGTTTAACCAGGGCTGGGTAGCTCTTTCACAAGAGACATGCATGAGGACAACAGCCAACAGCCAGACAACAGCCAGTCGAAAACTTTTCCTTAACTTTCCAAACTCTGTAGACATCGCTTCTAGTTTTCACGTGTTTGGGACTTGGAGAAAAGAATGCATACTGTGAGTCAATGAAAATGACTTGCTTGAGTGATTTTCTTGACTGTGTCTTAGACGGCAAGTTCCAGCTTGTGGTTCATGCAGTGAATTATCAGCAGGTTAGAGTTGGTTTTCTTTCGTATCACTGAGGCTAACCCCCTGTATCTTCCCATCATGACAGAAGCCCCATCCATAATGAATCTGAGCAGCCAAGCCCGTAGAATATCTTCATTGCTCATTGAAACATTGTAGCTGTGTGTCGCAGATTGCCTTACCAGTTCCAGCTTTAACCTCAATAAGTTTGTAAAGAAAGTCATTCACTGAAGGGCTGTTTCCCAAGGATCACATGTTGCAAGTTGCTTATATTCTGTGTCCAGAAAAGAAGAGCTTGTTCAACAAGATATCTCCATTGGCAAACACAGTGGCAGAACGGATTAACGAGTTGTCAAGTGACATTTGTGAACAGTTACAGGACAACAGCCAAAGTTGAACAAAGAAAGTAAGAGGAGGAAAATGCAGTAGTTCTCAACAGGTATTGTGCAGCAAATGCTCGAAATTTGAACAGGTACAGGTACATCAGGTACAGGAGTTTACAGCACTGCCAGTTTAGGGCCTTTTTAGAAAAAATCCAGTCAGCTTGTGGTGATGCACTTTACTGAGGTGCACTGGCTCAGCAGGGGAACTGTCTTGAAGAGATTCTTTGAATTAAGAGCAGATGTGAAAATATTCATGGAACATGGCAGAATAGACGTTCCCCGAACTTGATGATCCAAAATAGATCGTGGATCTTGCATTCCTAGTGGACATAACACAGGAGCTGAACACCCTTAACCTGAAGCTGCTCTGGTTCCTTAGGCTGAACATCCTCAACCTGGTCAGCTCATCACAGCAGCTTATGAGAATGTGAAGGCCTCCTCCACAAAACTGAGACTGTGCAAATCTCAGCTGTCAGCAAGCAACCTGTCATTTCACAACATGCAGATCTCTTGTGGAAGCGGGCACAGCATTCAGTGGTGATGAATATGCTTCTGCTATTGAAAGCCTACAGTAGGAGCTTGATTAGCATTTTGCTGACTTTAAGGCACATGGTGACACTTTCCAGCTGTTTGCAGAGCCCTTCTCAGCTGATGTGGAGAGCGTCCAAAGTGTGATGCAGATGGAAATTGTTGACTTTCAGTGCAAAAGTGAGATAAAAACTAAATCCAGAGAGGCATAAGGAAATGACGACATGACTGGATAATTTCTGAGGGAACTCCCTCTGTCCTCCCAAAAGCTGTCCAAAAAGTGCCTTTTTGGAAGCACATATCTGTGTGAGAAACTGTTCTCATAAATGCAGGTCCAGGCTTACTGGTGCCCATCTTGAAGCTCTACTTAGGGTTTCAACTGTGACCTCCATCAGGGTAAATATGAATGTTGTGCAAGCAGAGGCCCTGCCAAATGTCTGGCAAGAAAATAAAGTTCAAATCTGTTCAGGGATTTCATTTGTTAATTCAGCGCGAGGTTTAATTTAATTCAGTTCATAAATTAACAAAAGTTTAGTTAAAATTTTAAAAATTATACAAAATGGTGTTTGCATTTTACTATAATTTTGTTAACAAGAGCATTGCCCGTAAGAAGTATGTATTTTTATAGAAAAGTGGGAGGTTAAGTAGCTTTTTCATGGATGGCCAAATGAGGCTGTGTTTGAAGGTGAGACGTCAGGGATATTCAGGTTTGTTGTGACATTCGATATTCCAGTGTATAATTGGCCGTTTTTGACTATTTTTGATTTTACCATTATATTTCACCTTAAAAACTATTCACCTTGCCTTGTTTGGTGTCATTATTTTCAGCACAACCTCACATGTGTGACTGTACAGTTATTTTTTCATTTTGACATACTGTATTAACACAATGGACCTACAATCACAAAAAACATAAAATCCGAGTAGGAAAAGAGAGATTTTTTACTGTGAAAACCACAAATATGTTTAACGAACCATTTTTATTACTTATAATGCAAATATGAATTGCTAAATTGCTAAATTTGTGCATAAGTTTTTGAAATGTACAAAGTTATATGTAACTATTTACATTTAAATGCAGGCAATGCCTCAGGCTCAGGGCTCCCTCAGCTCCTTCCAGCTGCACTGCCTGCTCCACATTCAGCAGTCTCCAAACGACTACACTACACACTAAAAACACAACACCAAACACTACATAACACACTAACTTTAAACTCCAAACACGCTATATGTCACAAATCTCTCAACTGTCAAAACTCGCTGTCTCTATCACCGTCACTGTCGCTGTCACTCTTTCGCCGC
>OMLP01045027.1:0-11546 GCA_900302685.1 Spondyliosoma cantharus | reverse complement strand
CATCCAGAGACTGTCACATAAAAAACACACACACACACACACACACACACACACACACACACACAAAGGCAAACAGAAACAAGACAGACAAATTAGAGCAATTAGTGTGTATCGAACAAATTACAATGAGCTAGAGAACAAACAACCCGTCACCCCTCGGCCTCTTCTCTCAATTCACAAGTGCGTGCGGGAGCACACACACACACACACAAACATGTGCACACAGACACACACACACAAACACACACACATACACACACATGAATCAAGTGAACAGACATGAAACACTCCCATAGATGCAAGCTGCAGCTACACACAACAGCTGTCAACAAGAAGTGCATTACTGAACACAGAAAGCAGCACAGGAGCTACAATGCCACATGTACACTTATCACACACACACACACACACACACGTACACAGAGTCATACACTCAGACGAGTGTGCACATACAGACACATAAACAAACAGAGCAGAGGAGATACGAGGAACTGAGCTCATGGACCAGAGCTGTTTCAATCAGCTGTAATAAACTCAGAACCAAAGCTTCGTCCTGGTTTCTCCTGCCACACACGTAAACACATGCATAAACACACATATAAACACACACCCAGACACCGGTACAGACACAGACACAGATAGAACCAGAGTCATTACAGCCTGCAGTGATTCTAATGAGAAGTGAAAGGTATACAGCCAGACCATTAGAGAGGACTGCTTCAGAGAATAATACTAATCGTCATAACAAGCATCCAGGAGTGAGCCGACACAGCCTCACACACACACACACACACACACACACACCTCACACTCTCACACACACACACACACACACACACACACAGGCGCACAGACCAGGGCCACTTTGCTCTAGAAGAATGATTGCTATTTTGGCGGCCCAGTGCTTAAAGTGGCAGTGGTAATTTATGCAACTGACACATCCACTATGCAAATGCGTGGCCGGGGTGTGGGGCGTCGTGTGTCGCGGGCGAGGAGAAACCAGCCGCCTGAATGTCGGAGAACTAAAGTGCAATTATCAGGCTATTACAGCGGGAGGACGGCTGGGAGGGGAAGAATCATACAGTTTTTCTGGAGCGTTAATTTGATTTCTATCAGCGCCGTTCCCTAAGCCTCCCCTTCCTCTTTTTAAAATGCCGGCGGAGAGCAGACATATGTAACGTTTCTTTGTTTTACCACAACCTCACTTCGAAAACTCTCGGCTTCTTCTGCCGTCTTCTTTCTCCCACTCCGACCTGTGTCCTTCTCAGACAAGGAAAGGCAAATTTATTTGTATAGCGCCCTTTAAACTTTACATAAAAGGCATTAAGATCCTTCAAGGTTTCACTCTCTCTCCTTGTCTAAGGTACAATCTGCAGTGTTACCTTCCCTGCACCTTCTCTGAGCCTTTGTCTCTACATCCTACATTTCGTCATCCCCGCAGACCCTCCTGCCCCAGAATCCCCCTCAGGCTCCATTCATCTGTCAGTGCAAAGGGAGGCATTCTTTGGCAGCCGGCGATATTGTCCGAGCATCTGAGGTTTATGAGATGTGCGCTCGTCCATGTGTGCGAATGCGAGAGCATGTGTTTGCTCAGAAAATGTAAGTCTGAGAGACCGAAGGGGAGGAAGACTTGAGTCGGGGAGCGAAACACTGTAGCACGAGGCAATCACTTATGGGACAAATGTGCTCGTCTGTCAAGGAATATACCAAACAGATTTTAAACGTTTCAGACAAACAGAGGGATAAAGATCATTCTTTTATGGGCTCAGAAAATTCTACCTCTTAAATTATCAAAACAATTCAAAACCCATCGGAAAAATGTGTTTTTCGAGAACGGGGACGTTTTTCTGAACTTGTGGAAAAGCTTAGGAATCATGGTGGGACAGCAGCAACGCTATATAATTTGAATGACGAGAGAAGAAGAAGAAGAAGGGTGTTGGTGCGGTGGTCGTTACCTGCAGGAGGTGCGCCCCTAGGTGCTGCTCAAACATGTCCGTGGCCAGAGAGTGGGATGATCGTCTTACTGCAGAGAGAAAGGAAACAAACATTCATCAGACACCTACATAGATTTTTGAGAATCATGATAAGAGAAGAAGTTTTAAGATCCCTGGTCACTCTTACCACTCATACAAATTTTATCATTAAATATTAGGGAAAATCTGAGGCAGTGAGAGTTTAACTAGCACATAATGTACTTTAGAGACATGAAATTTGCAGTTAAATCAAAAATATGTATGAAATCATTTGATACCACGATGGAAAATTAAATGTTGTAGGTGCTCTCAGGGTTTAACTGCAAAGTTCACAGCTTGAGTCCTTTTGTTGCACGTTGTTCCAATCTCTCTCTCCTCTGATTGTATGTCATCACTCTACAGTCAACTCACTAATACAAGCAGAAAAATGTATTGTATTGGGCCTTTTTTATGGCTTTCTACTGGACAGTGCAGCTGAAGAGTGACAGGAAATGGGATGAGAGACAGAGATGCTGACATGCAAGAAATACCTAAAAATACATTTTCAAGACTTGTTTTATTTGTTCGTATCCTTATAAATGTCAGAAGGAGTAAGAACAATCATTGAATCCTTTGAGATGCATCCTTTCAAATGTTAAAGTTCACTTTTCTGGATAAGAAAATAACCACACGAGGCGAAGGAACTCCAGGTGAAGCTGCGTTTTGTAACTATAAGTAAGGCGATATTGATGAACTTAGCAGCTCCCCTGCTTTCAGATGAATGCAGCTATGACATATTAGTGATTATACAGAATCATCTGTAAATTTGGCTCAGTGGGGGTTTGTAATCACGCTGCAGCTCTGTGACATCTTTGACTCTGCACCGAAATGAAAAGTGAGAGACTTGAACCAATCATGTCTGATAAACAGAAGAATCGACCGAAACGGTCGCGGCTGTCTGGAAAGAAAAAAAAGAAAAGAAAGTGAGCATAAGGAGGGGGCTGCTGTGTGACGCACACAGCTCAACTGCCGCCAGACACGCAAACAAACACACACACGCGCACACACACACACACACACACACACACACACACACTCATAGCGTCTGCATTGCCTCTCTTAATGCATCCCAAACACAAGCTATCAGAGCTGCTTCAGTGCCAAAGTGGTGCTGTTTACCAAGGCAATTACAATACAAATAGAGTTGGAGGTGGTTAGGTAGGGGAGGGGGGGTGAAGATAGGTACGAGAGGAGCAGCGAGGGTACGGCCGGGGAAAATGAGAAAACACTAAGGAAGGCGAGAGTGATCACTTTCTCCCAAGCAAAGCCGGGCATGAGGGGCCGCAGTGACGTGGAAGATTAATTTAGCAATCAGCCATATTTACTGTTTTATGTCAAAAAGAGTATGTGACGGTGTGTGTGTGCACCTGCGAGCGTGCGATTGCAAAAGTGGGGACCATACGTGAGAACTAATCTCACCCCAACAGGGCTGCTTTTGAACACAATGTTCCTTATCCGACAGAGACAAACTATGTGTGTGCGTGCGCGCGAAAATGTGTGCGCACGAGAGCATATGAATGTGTGCATGTGTGTGCGTGACTTTAAGGATCATCAGATGTGCATGTACGTGTTTGTGTGTGTGTGTGTATGTGTTTGTGTGTGTGTGTGTGTATGTGTGTGTTTGTGTCGCTGCAAGGCTGAGGGAAATCAATACACGTTATGACAGAAAAATGAAAGCGCTGCTCTGGGTTACAACTGAACGCAGAGGGAGGGTCGGAACACACACACACAGACAGACACACACACACACACACACACATATACACAATCACACACACATATATATTGCCCAGCTGCCTGCTTGTGATGTGGATTCGGTGAATGGAAGAGGGAGGCATTCCATTAGAGCTATAGACACATACACACACACACTCACACACACTTCAGGAAACACACAGCAATGGATTCTCATGCACAGACTACACAGCGGCAACATTCCCTCCGATTAAACAACACAAATACCCACGCACACACACAAACTCACAAACTCACACACACGCACACACACACACATACACACACACACACACACACATAAATACAGAGTTGCCGGACAAAGCCACAGTGGCATTGTGAGATTGGGGTCCCCCTGTGTGACGGAGTGTGAATATAAATAAGGCAGGTCCATTCAGGCCTATGAAAGGGGGTCTGGTGCTGGGACCCTTCAGCCTCGCCAGTCGCTGCCTGGAGGGGGGATGGGAGCCCGGCTCGCTCTCTGCCTGCCTGTCAGGTTCCCTTGTGGGGCTGCGATGGAGCTGCAGCACAGGGGAGTCTGGAGGAGGAAGCAACCCCCATCATGACCAGATGAGAATGAATCAAAAAGGATACACAAACACACACACACACACACACACACAGGGAAGATAGTTTGTGCATGCCTCACAACCAAAGAGCCATATATAGTGTGTGAGCGTGTGTGCCACAGATCCCTGGAGGAGTGAAGGTGATGGTGGGTGATCAGTAGTGCTGAGTAGTGTCAGCGGGGCGGAGGAAACGCTGGATGTGACATGAGGCCAGCAGGGCTGACGGATGAGTCTGCACACTCACACACACTCACACGCACACACACACACACACAAATACACAGAGGACCATTTATTAAAGACTGCCAGGGTACAATAGGGCAGCCAGGAAACCAAAACACTGGACTTGGTGTGTGTGTGTGTGTGTGTGTGTGTGGACACATGCACGAATGTGTGCACATGTGAAGAGAGAGAGCGGTGTTGGTATCTCACCCCGAGAACAAAGATCCTTCTGTAGTGGTGCTGTGAACCCCTACTTCTATACGTGTGTGTGTGTGTGCATGTGTGTGTGTATGTGTGAGTGAAAGGGTCCTGCATGATTCTATTTGTTATTTAATATCACCTCTGTAATATCTTAATACCTAATCATCCAAAATCATTTTAAGACAATGTTGTTGGGTCTTATTTTTGTACTTCTAGTTCTCGTTCCCATCAGGAATGACATTATCCTCACTAAGTGAACTGCAGGGATCTAAGAATGCAGACCCAACCCAAAATGTTCATAAGATCCCTCATTTGACAAAAAAATGTGCATTCCTCTGTCACTGTCGTCACAGAGTTCATTGCCAAGATCTGCGAATGCTGCATTGTCACTCAGACTAATTCTGATTGGACAAGAAACACAAGCAGTTAGATGAGAATACAAATTCTGAACAAATATTGTTGGCATTTACTGTAACTGTAAGTGCAAGCTGCTATTGTTTGTGCGATAAGCAGTCGATGAATTGGAATAAATGGAGGCATGGATCTCAGCAAAACCCAACCGCTCGAGGCAGGTGGCCGCCCACCGCTGAGTCCGGTTCTGCTCTGAGGTTTCTGCCTGTTAAAAGGCAGTTTTTTCTTGCCACTGTCGCCGAGTGCTTGCTCATGGGGGAAATGTTGGGGTCTGTATAAATAAATGAATCAAGGAGTGTGGTTATGACCTGCTCAGTTTGGAGATTACTTTTCACTTGGCACGATACGAATTAAGACTGACTGACTGATGGACTGATTGACTGAAAATATATCATGTGTATCTGTGATTGGTAAATTAATGTCCTTCCTCTTAAAAAAAACTGCAAAACCAACTTCATGAATGAAGTTGTGTACGAAGTTGCGCTCGATGAGCGGAGGAACCCCGTGGCCTGGGTGTTACCTCAGATGCATGCACACAAAACACGAACAGACCAATATAAACATTGTTTTAAAGGTGAAATAATGTAAGAATTGGCCACCTGTCGAATTGATGCTCAAAACAAGCTTCTAACGCCAGCTAGCTTACACCGCTGAAATGGGAGCTATGGACCGGGACAGGACGGGGCTAGCTGGTTTCTCAACTAAAATTCTTATATAGTGTACCTTTCATTTGAGGGTGGAAATAAAGTTGAATTAAATCGCGTATTAGCAGCTGGGCTCTGAAGAGACAGATGTAGCTTTTCCTTCTCGTGGCTCGCAGAAATCAGACCTATTTGGCTCACAATTCACAGTAAATACACCCAGAGTATTCAATATTCAATAAAAAGTGTCAAGAAGTAAGTAATGGTACTCATTTGGAGAGAAATCTAATGAGGCAGCACTTTACACTGATGACTAATGGCCCAATTGAAGCACCAGCAATAAGGGATTATTGCCAGCATTTTTTTTAGCTGCACCGACTTTTGGTTTTACCTCCAAACAATCAGCTAAACTGTTGTTGTTTATAACCTGTCTGGTTGTCTGATGACTCATTCCTCGCCCTGTCTGACTTTGTTGTTTCCTTGTTCCCAGATGTCGGCAATTACTTTGATTAAGTTAAACTAAACAGTGAGACTCAAGTTGCTCTTGTGTACATGCATGTAATAATGTGCACCTGGACCTGGACGTGGACCTGTGTGTGTACCCGAGCTCGCCGGGTCGGCCCTTTTCTGTCACACTCCCATTTCATTAGCTCCCCAGCACTCTGCCGCGAGGTTTAATTTCATTGTGGGAATAGGAGACAGAATGGGACTGGGCGCGATCGGACACGTTAATTATAGTCTGACTCGCAGGTCAATTCTCGGGGTCTCCCCAGCGCTCCGCGAGAAGAAAAGATAGAAATTTCATTTGAATGATTTCCATTATACTTCTGTCTAATACATAATTTAGTCCCAGTTAAGTCCATGAGTGATGGCCACACACACACACGAGAACACACACCTATACATCCCCCTCTACATGCACATACACAGAGGCTGCCTTTCCAACCCCACAGTGTCGACCTTTTTAACTTTAGGTCAGGATGTTACAATGGGGGAATCAAGCAGATCTTCCTCTCTATCTCTTTTCTTATCGGTCTTCGGCTCTCAAGTCTTGCTCCGCTGCCGTCTTTTTCACCCTTTCAAAACAAGAGCCCGATCACCTGCCAAGTTGTTTACTACCATCCAAATGTGACGTTTCGGCCGCTCGACAGACAGACACAGAGAGAGAGAGAGAGAGAGAGGGAGAAAGAGTGACCCTAATCGCGGCGTCCCTTCTCTGGCGCAATTATCTTCTCACTCTGACATCCATCCCTCCCTCCATCTCTCTTCCATCTCTGTGTCTCTCCTCCATCGCTCCCTCGCTCCTTTTGCGGTCGAACATAATTTGAGTGCAATTAACTTCCCTTAAAAGCCCCGGCTGCTTTAAACGCCGTGAATTAGAGGGGAGGCAGATGCGGGGAGAGAGCGCGAAGAGGTGGGGGAGGCAGAAGGGAGGGGAGGGAGACGGAGGCAATGAAAGAACGGAGAGGGGGGGATAGAGAGGGAGCGAGCGGAGGGCTGAATGAAAGTCAATGTCACCAACGCTGGGGAGGAGAGAGGTGTGTTTGACCTCACTAACAGAGACAGTAAAACACTTCAGCTGGCCCTGTTGCTGGCAGTGAGTTGTCATTGTACTGTACCTTGTAAAAGACTGAGGGGTTCTCCACCTGCTGCGTTGCACCTGTTAAAGGCTGAGCTGCTACAGATTTGTGGAGAGAGAATTTATGCAACATAAATTTGACTGAAAAACTCTATAATAACACGGATAACTTCATTCATAATGCACCAACTGTGGAAAAATTCAAATGTTTCACAATCTGGTTCTGGCCAGAGCCTCTATTCATTTTCATAAGACTCTTCTCACCCAAGTTATTTATCAGCTTGGCTTATGTTATTGATTATACTGTAGATATTAGCTTGTCGCAGATATGCTGATATTAACTAATGTGCATGTTAATAAGGAACAGGAAATTGCACCGCAGAAATGCCAAAGATACGTTTGAGCTGATTTAAGAAACCGATAGAGCGCTGAAATGTTAATCTTCACAATTCTTTAATTAACAAATTGAAGAGATCCGTATCAAGTATGTTTCTTCAAGCGATGGCAAACTCTCAAATATAAATATTAGGTTTTTGCCTCAACCATAACCGTAAATACAGATGGTCGATGCATCTCCACTTTCTCCAACTGTACTTAAGTGAAGTCAAAACACCCAAATATGGGGGCTGCCTTCTGACGTTGGTAACGTCATTTAGAGCCAAAGTGGTTGGAGCGGCAGTATCAAGAAACAACTAATTAAAGGTGCAATATGTACGAATTTTTGTTAAAAACATAAAAAAAAATTGACAGAATGTGGAGAGATAACAGCTGTGACATTACAGCGTGGCAGTGCTATCTTGCCTGACAACCAGCTAGCCCTGGTCAATCAAGGTTCGAGACTCCTGTGCCGGTGCTGTGACCACCAACACAGTTCTCCGGGCTCCCACACCGGGCCGCTAGCTTCATGCTGAACTGAGTCAACTAGCTAACAGCAGCTACGTAGTAGCAGTTAAGTAGCATTTAGTCGCTCGTCGTCGTGAATACGAATTCAACAGCCGGCCAATTCCTAAGGCAGGAACACACCGGCCCAACCGTTGGACGTCTGAAGCATTTGGGCGAGGTCGGGAACAAATATGTTCGGTGTGTACAGCTGCGTTGGAAGCGTTCGGAGCTGCGCGGACAGCGTCTGATCTGTTTCAGCATGCGAAGTCTGAGGAGGTGGGCTGTCGGATGTCTGAGCCATTGGATTCTCTGATTGGTCGTGTGCCAGCTGTATGACCATCCTGATTGGCGGTGTGCTAGCGAATCAGCGCGGTGTGTGGGAGAGACGGAATACTGTGTGCGCTTTGTTTTTCTCTGCACTCCGTTCCGTCATTCACTGTTTTCATGTTTTGGAGTACTGGCCCTTAGACCAGCTGTTATGTCTGTTCATGCCGAATTAATCTGTATAATCTGGTAAATGCCCCGCTGCATGTTCAGTATGCAGCTGTTTTTGTCTGAAATAGCTAAGTTTCGTTTTAATTGAAAGTAAAGAGAGTTGCGTGCATAAACCTCTAGTCCAGCGTCTTATCTATACACAACACTAGCGCCACCCGCTTACTGCATCTCGCACAAGCGCAGAACGTACACGCTACTGTCGGGTTGGCAGCACGTCGAAGCGGTGTGTACACTGCAACTTTTCTGCCGAACGCTTCAGACAAGAGGCAACGGAGTGGTTGGATAAGGCAGTTGGACGTCTGGGCGGTGTGTGGGGGCCTTAACACTGCCCTGGTCTCCAAGCTCCCAGAATGCTAGCTGCATGGCAAACTGAGCTGACTAGCCTACAGCAGCTACAGTTAGCGGCCACTCTGGTGAATTGCTGCCCCCTATTTGTTTGGAGTATAAATTTGACAGCTGTCAGTTCTTACTTATTGCACTTTAGAAGCACTTGAAGTACAAAATGTAAAAAAACAACAACAAAACGAACTTTCCCTAGATGTTGAGCGTTAGCATGTCTCTAACGTGCTCTCCGCCGATGTAGCAGTGATCAGGGAGACGTGATGTGAAAGGCCAAAGTATCACCGCGCAGCTGGGACAGACTGGCTCCATGACCCTGTGGGATTGTGGGTAAATATCTGCAGCCCAGTCATGGGAATGAAATAGCTCCATGTCAAGTCTGTGAGCCAGGGGTTACTGATATGGATTTAACCGGTGCAAGGTCACCGCTCGGACCGAGGGGGACTTTCTGCCTCTCTCTCTCTCTCTCTCATAAGGGACTTTATCTCTTCTCTCCTGTTTCTTTTTCTGTCTCTGCAAAACACACACAAACACCCTCGCTGTCTTCCTTTTGCTACTTTTCCCACTATATATCTTTGTAAGAAAAACATTTTTTCTGGAAAATAACTGTTTACCCCTGCCTTTGATGCTCTCTGGTTTATTTCTCTAAGACTTAATGTCTTCAAGTCCACAAAGTTTGGACAATAAGACTGTGTGTGTGTGTGTGTGTGTGTGTACAGTATGTGCGTGTGCGTGTGTGCGTGTGTGCGTGCGTGTGCGGGACTTGTTTGTAAGAGTAATCTCATAATTGTAGTTTGGCCGAGGGAAGGAAGGGTGAGGATTAGCCCTCCTCTGTTTGTTAATGTGTGTAGTGTCTGAATGAGAACAGCGTGGGAGCTTGTGACACGGTGCCACACAAAGAGCGGGGAAACCGGGAGTTTTGTGGGACAGTGAAGCACCTGAGGGTTTAAGCTCGACACTCAACACCAGAGTGTGTGAAGGAGAGTAAAACTTCACACACCTCTCGTTTTTTTCCGCAGCTCTGAGACATCACATTCAGCTGAGTGGGGGGCCTTTTTTCTGTAATGCACATCACAGTGGTGGTTAAGTGATTACCTCATTTAATTTGAATGTGTAGGCGCAAATGTATTGTAAACACTGAGACTTATCCTTTATCTTTTCTCATCTTTAATAATTATCATGATTCATTCTATCAACATATATTTCCTCATGGTACAGCAGGTTAATTCCTTCCACGATACAGGAAGGGCGTGTTTTGTTTCCAGTTGAAAAACAAAACAGCAGCCAGGACAAAAAACTATTCATATACATTTTAACAGTACTTTTATTCTTGTATTTGCAGGTGAACAGTGTCGACTCAGTTAAAAAAGTATCCACCCGTTTCTTCAGAAGCATATGGGTGCTGCCATGACAGATAACTACTTCCGCCAGCAGTTTTCTGTTTCCGGTTGCCTTGCAACTGCATGACTGACAGCCACCGCCAAGCTAGCCCAAAACAACTAGCTTTATGTCATAAATGCTAAATTGTTTTTAAAATGAGCTCAGGTACAACATGTGCCATTTTTGGTTGCCACAACAATTCATTTCAGGAACTTCTTGTGTAGAACATCAACAACTTCGACAAACATGTCCGTGCCCTACGGCCATGTTACAGTAACGTAACTACTTTTATGGGTAAAAAGTAGTTTAACGTAACGTAACTACGCGTTACAGTAACGTAACTACTTTTTCAGGTAAAAAGTAGTTTAACGTGTTACTACTGAAAATGTGGTAACGAAACGTAGTTCCTTTTTCAGTTGGGCACGTTACTTCTCTGAGGGACAGATTTGACAGCGACACTGCCTCAGCTGCGCGCTTGTGCAATAGTCGCGGGCTCTCATTCCACACTGGTGGAGTGTTGTGCTTGGAGAAGTTGAAGGAGCGATTTATTGATTACTCGAGGAAACAGATCGTGAGGGAGTTGCGAGCTCCGGGCGGAGTCCCCGTCTGGAGACGTGGATGTGGGGGGCTGGAGCTGTAGCGCACGGTGGCTGGTAGCGTGGTGCGCTGGTAAGCCGGTGAGCACGGAGAGAGTAGCTGCTGTAGAGGTGCGGCGGGCTGGATGGCTGAGCAGGAGCACCAAGCACCATAATAACCCACAAATATCACAGGACATGACACTGAGGCTGCTACTCGCAATAGCATGCAGAGAGCAGTCAGTCATCATGGCAAGAGGCGGAGCTCCACAACCAACGGTAACTTGTTGTTTTCTTGTCAAGTACTCAGTTTGTGGCATTTTTCATAATAAAGAGCACAAAAGAAATACCTGTTATGTCCATAGTAGAACTTTATGTAGGCCTATGCACATTTAGGACATGAGATGGGGTTCTGCCCAAAGTCGAGCACCATAAAAGTAACGTAAAAGTAACGAGTAACGTAAAAAGTTACTTTCCATAGAGGGTAACTAAGTAAAGTAAGGGAT
>OMLP01045026.1:29783-47694 GCA_900302685.1 Spondyliosoma cantharus | reverse complement strand
GGCTTCAAGTGCGGAGGTTAGTGGAGCATGACGGTAAACTTGTGTCGATACGAGTCATCCACAGTGCGTTTACATTAGTGTCGTTAGAACATGATGAATGTATGAAAGTGTTTCATTCTTCAACAACCTCAGTCACATTAAACTCTCCAGGTCACATTATACTGATCAGTTAATAGATTTGTTTACTTCTACAATATACATTTTGTGGCCTGTAAAAGTTGTTTGCATGTGTTGATTATCCTCAGTAGTCATTTTAATATGAACTCGTCTCATGCTTTATGTCAGGTTTGTGTTGTAAAAATCCAAGTTTTTTTAGGATCCAGAAGGTATTTTTAAGAATCTATATAGGAGCTGTATCGGCCATCACTGGCTCTGTCAGGGTTACACTACACATTACAATAACAGCATCAGGGTCTGTGTGTCAGCTCATGCAGACTTAACATGAGTCTGTCCCGGCAGACTGCCATCCTCCCTCCCTCCGCCTGCCTCACTTCACTCAGCTGCACAAGATGATTTTATTAAAAGGCACGAGTGACTGACTCCACAGCACCGTCTCTGTGAGGCTACGTTCATCCGACAAAGGAGGTTCTGAATGAGAACATACAGCAGCATCTCATTCATCAAGCCGCTCAGATAAAGTCCATATCAGTGGGACCCTCTCAGTTATCAGTCCCTTTTATTATGTATCTGATTTATCTCAGTGTTGCACAAAGCAAAAAGACTAAAGTCCTACCCACGCCGCCTGCCCTAATCTGTTCATTAAGGGCACGAGTGTGTGACCATGTGTGTGTGTGTGTGTGTGTGTGTGTATTACAACCAGAACAGCCAGCTCTCCCTCATATTCATGTTAATAATAGCTGACTTTGGACTTGGACAGTTTTGTAAAAAGCAATAGAGTCTTATGTAAAGTGCCCACACACGCTCACTCCACATGTCCCATAATGCATTTCTGCTGCGCTGATAAGCACCCTTCACCGGCGGGTTCAAAGGTCAGAAGTTAGAACAGAGAGAACAGTCGGTCATTAGGCTGTCTGATAGATCAAACCAGAAAAGATGTGTTGTTATAACCATCATCACTCTGTTACTTGCAGAGAAAACAATCTTTCTGAACATGCTTATTTTGGTGTATGCACCTTCTCTGGACATGGTTGGACAGAGAGCCGCTCCAGCCTCCAGCTTTGTACTGCAGTGAATGGAGTCCAAATGCAAAGCGAATTTTGACCACCTAAAACAAGGCCCACCTAAAAAATATCTATATCAGTTCAAGCGTACGTTGTATAGAGAAAATTCACACCGCTTTACATCGCCGTCAGACCGCCCTTTCTTTTGGCACTGCATTTTCTCAACCGTAGAACCTCCGTATCCCTATCCGATACGGAGGTTCTACTGTCTGTGTCTGAAATTGTTAAGTTTTGTTATTGTCGAAAGTAAACAGAGTTGCGCGCATAAACCTCTCGTCCAGCAACTGGGCTTCGCACTGTATTTCACTGCTCGCAGATCACCTGTTGCACTAATGCGTAGGAATACAGAGGATCTACGGTTGAGAACATGTGGTTCCAAAAGAAAAGGCGATTTGACGGCGATGTAAGGCGGTGTGAGTTTTCTCTATACAACGTACACTTGAACTGATATTGATTTTTTTTAGGTGGGCCTTGTTTTAGGTGGTTAAAATTCACTTTTCATCTGGACTCCGTTCACTGCAGTACAAAGCTGAGTGTCCGGGCCTGGAGCAGCTCTCTACTTCTCCAAACTGAGGCTGCGCTGATCGGCAATTACGGTAGGGAACAGACCGACCATAGATATGTGCTTTATATGACCCCACTTCAAAAAACACAAACTATCCCTATAATGTGTAATATTAAAAGGTGCAATATGTGAGAATTGGTCACCTGTGAAACTCATAGTCCACACAGATGAGGAGCAGCGTATCACCAGAGTAACCGCTAACTGCTGCTAACTGTAGCCGCCAATGTTTAGTTAGTTCACTTAACTGGCTGCCAGCAGTCATGTTAGCTGACTCTGCCTCGACTGGGAACACAGAGCTGTCTACTGTTAGACTCCAGGTATAAAGTGGCTAGAGGCTAGCTGGTTAGCATGCTTAACTTCAATAAATAATCTCCCCTGCACAATGTGTTTTGATATAACATCAACACTGTTTATTTCTTTACATTCTGTTGATCATTTTGTAGGTTTTAAACTCGAATTCTAACATGTCACAACTTTAAACATCGACAACATAATGGATATTTAAAATCCCACACGTGGCGCCTTTAAGATGCGTAATTTCAACGACCATTTTACAACTAATACATACAATTTCACTTTTATCTCGACCGTGGTTCTTGTTTTCTCTGTGTTTTTAATGTTTGTGTAAACTCAGTGCGGTGTTTTATTTCCCCCAGGCTGCCATGAAGAAGACTCAGCTGTTTGACTTCCACAGGGAGCAGGGGGGAAAGATGGTGGAGTTCGCAGGCTGGAGTATGCCCGTCCAGTACAAAGACAGCCACATAGCCTCACACATGCACACCAGGGAGCACTGCTCCATCTTCGACGTCAGCCACATGCTGCAGGTGAGGGGAGTCCAAACAGACACAGAGAAACATATAGAGTAGACTCCTGATGACAGGCAAACACAAAGACGTATAGTATACAGACTCACATCTCACATTCATGAAGACATATAGAAAAATGCAGTACTTTGTCAATTACCTGGGGTTAATCATTGAATCAATTATTAATGAAACAGCCCCCAAGGAAAAAAACTACCAATGCTTTGTTTAAATACATCTTTTTTTCCCCCTCTTTTTCCCGTCAGACCAAAGTCCATGGCAAAGACAGGGTGAAGTTCATGGAGTCTCTCGTGGTTGCAGATATTGCAGAACTCAAAGACAACCAGGGTACACTGACCCTCTTCACCAATGAGAAAGGAGGAATAATTGATGACCTCATAGTGACAAGGACGGACCAGAGCTACCTCTACGTCGTCTCCAACGCTGGCTGCGCCGACAAAGACTCGGCTCGCATGAAGGTGAGTACAGGCAGAGAACGTTTGGAGACGGACAGGTATGTTTGAAAGACTTATAGTAAGTGTCTGGTGTGTGTGTGTGTGTGTGTGTGTGTGTGTGTGTTTACCTGCAGGCCAGACTGGCAGAGTTCAAAGCTGCAGGATTTGATGTGGATCTGGAGTTTCTTGATGAAGCGCTGATTGCTCTGCAAGGTAAATTATTCCTCTTCTCTCCTTCTTCACTGTTTTCCTTTCCTGCACTTCCCTATATTGTTGTTGTTTCCTCCCATATATGTTGATCTTCCTCTCTCCTCCCCCAGCTTTTTGTTTCATTATCTCAGTTGCTTTCTTTGTTTTTTCTTTTCGCCCTTGCCAGTGTTACTCTAATGATTTCGTGTCACTGTTGCACCTTGTTTGACTTCTTTTCACTCTTCCCTCACTGACTTCTTTTTTAAACTGTGTTTGTGTGCCGTCAGGTCCGTCCATGTCTCAGGTGCTCCAGCAGGGGCTGAAGGAGGACCTCAGTAAGCTGACCTTCATGACCTCCACCTTGGCCACTGTGTTCGGCATCCCTGGGTGCAGGGTCACCCGCTGTGGATACACAGGAGAGGACGGGGTGGAGGTCAGCGTCTCTCTGTCTTTGCTTCCTTTCTCTGTCTTTTTAGCTTTTTGAAAGTGGCCTTGAGGAAAGTTAAAAGTTAGTTAAGCTTAAAATTTAATGAACCACTTTCACACATTTGTATATTTTTCTGAGGCCTTGAAAAAACTTGAAATGACTAGATCTCAAACAGGTAACCTTCAGTCCACCTCCAACAGTTTGACTTTGGTTCTAAGTCTATACTTAAGATATATTAAACAGCAGGCAACCAACCGTGTGTGTGTTCATGGTTACTTTTGCATTTCAGGAAACCCAATCTTTTACCATCGCTTACTTATAATGGCCAAAGTGGTTTGGACCAACACCAAGAGTTAGCCATGAGTTAGCTTTGAGTCCGATGCTAAAAATGTATAAACAACGGTCACATCAGAGTTAACCAAGCCAGCAGTACCGCTGGTCACTGGCTAAATGCAATGTAAACAAACTCTACCTAGCTCACATGTGTTTGTTGACATGGTTCAGCTATTTAAAAAAAAAGATCTACAAACATTGCATGAACTCTATGAGGGCATTCTTTGTTGTTGTCCAGGACACAATCTGCTGTTTTAATATTTTGTTCGTTTGGAGATTTTCAAGTTGAAATCAATCAGTTTCACCAAACTGCAAGGGCACTTAACAACCGCTCCACACGAGTTTTGGAGAAGTTTCAAGTGCATCGCGAAGGGCTTAGCAACTCGATTACAACTCAGTTGGCTGAACTTATTTCAACCGATTAAAGTTGCATAAAGGTTTCACTGTGTAACGCCAGCCTAACAAGCTCACAGTGACAACGCTTGCATGCTCACATCGCATCAGATGAAGAATGAAGGAAAACACAGAAGTTAATGCAATTCATCGTGAGAGGAACATTAACACACCAGATTTGTCTGAGACATTTCTTTATATCCGCAAATGATCGCTTCATGACGACACCAGAGGATCAGTCAGTCAGGGTGGAGGCAGATGTTTAGTGCTTCTTTGTATCTGATAATTGTCTTGTGATTTACGTGCATCTGAACTTGTTGCATAATGTCATTTAAAACACAGAGCTGTGTTCTTTTTCCGTCTAGTTTTTTTCTCCCTTAACAATATTCCCTTTTGTTGTTGTCACTTAACATAATGACAGAGGACGTCTCTTGTTGTCACTGTTTACCACAGCTATTCTGTTTTGCGAGGAACCTACTCCTTGATTCCAGATTAACTGTTTACTACATTTAACTTTTTTTTTCCTCTCTCTGTCGGCTCACTGTGCTGGAGCTCTGTACAGAGCAGGATGGATGTGGGTTGGTCTTCTGACAAAGGGGAATGTGGGAGTTTGCTTTTGTTAGTTTGTGTGCTTCATTCCTTCCATCACTCATTCCCTCACTGCTGAGACTCACAAGTACTCTCAACTAGACTCCACACTATACTTCTGATTTCGAATGATCTTCTTTATTGAACAAGGTTCCTGCCAACAGATGTGTTTTTATTCCAGTATTGATGATGAGGTAAAATATACTGTTTCCATGAAAACTCTTGGAGTGAGACTCAACTCCGGTCCGTCTGTCTCTCTGTCCCAGATCTCCGTCCCCCAGTCCAGAGTGGTGGAGCTGACGGAGAAGCTGCTGACTAACAGCGAGGTGAAGATGGCCGGTCTGGGCGCCAGGGACAGTCTGCGGCTGGAGGCGGGGCTTTGTCTCTATGGCAATGACATAGATGAGACCACCACGCCTGTGGAGGCCACCCTGGTCTGGACCATAGGTAAGATTTGAGTGATCAGTCTGAAATATGTCCATGAGGTTGTTTTTGAGGGGTGATTTTTGGACGCATCAATCCTTCTTTCTATATCTGGACTCTTGTCAAGCAGCGCGTTAGATAAGAAGATTGATGGACAGATCTCTCTAATTAACATGTTTATAAAAAAAGACAACTTGCTGTTCTAAGGGGGCTGTCATTTGGAATATTTTAGTTGGTGGGACCTGTTGCCAGGCGACCAGAAGAAACCAAGTGAGGTGTCACGTGCTGAATCAGAAAGTCCTACACTCAGGAGCTCCCTTTAGCTCATTGTTTGGCTGTCCAGCTCACAACTTTAGTTTTAGGCCTTGTCCACACGTACCAAAACGATCTTCTTCCTTGGCATCATTTTAAGAATACTTGCGTCCAAACGGATCCACTGAAAACGACTCAAAACGCTGTAGTTCATATTCCAGGCCTATAGCTGGCGCTTGAAATTCACCAAAAACGGAGAAGAAGAGACGGAGCATGCGCATTCAGCTTGCACGCTGTTTACAAACAGACAGTAGACAGAGAATCCGAACACAAGAAGAAGAAGACGAAAATGGCTAGTGCGAGGAAACCGGAATCGTTTGTGTGGACCGATAATGAGGTCGAACTGCTGCTGCGACTCACACTCGACTACAAGGCGAGTAAATTGCAAGAAACACGAACACAAGCAGTAGTCCGCCAGTGTTGTTGTTGTTATGAGACGTCACAGGGTTCAGAGGTCGAAGGCTAGAGGTCGAGGGGTGGGGCAATGGCGTCATCGTTTCAGAAAGTATGTGGATTCGCCGTCCACATGAGAACGTTTTCAGCTTTTTCCACCCTGAGACCCGGTTTCAAAAAAGTGCGTTTACAGGATCCATGTGGACGATCGGCCAATACGATGCAATACATGTGCGTTTACAGTAAAGAGCGTTTTCATAAGGACGGCCCCTTAGTTCACCCTCGCCACGAAGTGAAGTTTCTCTGCATGTTGTGTTGTCTTGCTGTGTTAGTCTGCTCTGTGTATTCACTCTATTGCTTTGTCTCACGCAAAGGAAAGCGCCGGCGTAAGGACAAGGATTTCCCCGGCGCTGACATCATCGTACCTCAGATCAAAGCCAAGACAGCCAGGAAGAGGGTCGGCCTGGTGTCCACCGGCCCCCCCGTCAGACAACACACACCCATACTCAGCCCTGATGGGAAGGTCATAGGTAAGAAAGGACAACCACTGGCACACAAAAAAGATTTATTAGTAAAGCCTCTATTTGATTTTATTAATTATATCTTTTGTCACATGTTCACATACATTATTTTACATAGATACGTCAAATTGATATATGTTAATATTAAAAGAACACTCCTAACATTTAGTGATTGTGTGAGTAAGGAAGTAAATTAACAACATGTGTAAGCAGCTAATAATCAACTAGTCAGTGTGCTGCTCATGCTCGAGTTGCTACCAAAATGTTTTTATTCCGGCTCGCTATCTCTGTTTTTTCTGAAGACGTAGCCAGGATGAGTGTCGGGCAGAGATTTCTAATTAATGACCTGTTCTTTGCTGTGTAATGTAGGCGAGGTGACCAGCGGCTGCCCCTCTCCCTGCCTGAAAAAGAACGTCGCCATGGGTTATGTGGATGCTGCATTCGCTAAGAACGGTACAGCCATCCAGGTGGAGGTCCGCAAGAAAGCCGTGCCCGCCACCGTCAGCAAGATGCCCTTCGTCCCCACCAACTACTACACTGGATAGACACACAGACACATAAATACACAATACACACTGTATACTGTCACTGGAACATTCCTCCGCTCTGTCCCATATTCACCAATGCTGCCCCCTTCTGTTTACCTCCAGCAATGCAACACCAATGTTAAGCCTGAAAGTCTTCAAGGTAGATTACACTGAAAGCAAATAATACAAAATGCTAAACTGTTATACAATACAGTATGTGTGCTGGTTTATGTGTTCTGTCACTTTATTGTGAAGCACATTAAATGCACAATGGTTCGTATTTGAGACACTAAAGCAGAAACACAACAGGTGGTTCGAGGACACCAGAACATAATACAAAGACTATGAGCAGGACACTTTAAACAGACAAACAGTGTGCTACCTGTGTGTGCAGCGCAGCATCCAGTTACACGGTTTCCCCTGTGGATGGGTGTGTATGATATAAATTACAAGCAGTGTTGTGGAGTCTGAGAATGTATTAGCCTAGATTCTCTGTTAACACGGTTTATAGACCAAGTTGTCGGTGGAATGCAGGTTGAACTGATTCAACTTACTGCACTTTCAGTAAGAATAAAGACAGTGAAGCCCTGTGGATCCATTAAACAGCAGTATTTAATTAACTTGTTGTTGTAGGACATAGGCTTTGCTAATGAAACATGACAGCATTTACTTTTGTCACTGCTGGACCAAAACAAAGAGATTCCAAATGATTCTTTTGATATTAATTCACAACATGTTGGCAGCGTTTTTAAGCTCTTTCAAATACCACAGAGCCAAATTTCCATGTGTATTATTATTATTATTATTATTATTATCAGCCGTAAACAGCTTAATCATGGGAGGTCAAACAGGGCCAGCTCATAATCCCTCTGACACAAAGCCCCTACCTGAAATAAGCCAGTTAACACAAACTTGCCAGCTCAGTTTGTGGAATTTGTAATTTTGTGTTCATTAGCAGATTTTCTCATTAAGTTCTCGTGTGGAGGGATTTTGAGGGAGTTCTGGTTTACTCTGTTGATATCGTCAATAACCTGATGTCATCAGCAGACTGTTGAAGGAGTTTACACTGAGGTACGATGACAACCTAACTTGAAAAAATGTTAATTGTCATTATATGTGTTGTGTCTTGCAACTAATGAAATGCAATTTCTGCATTAAACTAGGACGTTGTCTAAGGACTTTCTATGGCGCTCTGAATGTCTTACATTCTGAAAATAATAAGATAGTTATTATAGAAATAATACTACTGATTAATAGGTTCAAAGTTTGTTAACTCTGAGTCACTGTGAATTTTAATTCTAAACTGAGTTTCAATGTAAAAAGCTTGAATAATATTGTTTATTTGATTAAAGCAAACTTTTCTCTAATAAAGGCATTTTCACTTTCCTCTGACCCTGATTTTATTTATGGAAATGGCCACTGACATGAAAAATGTTGCACAAATGTGTTATATACTACACGTTCCTCTTCACGCTACTGTGGTCATAATTTTGAATCCTAAAGAAGGTCTGGAGGGGTACTGACATACGGAATGGGATAAGGGCCACATGTAAAGGACAAGGTATGAATTATGGATAAAGATACAAATATAATTGGTGATGTAGTTTTATATCTATGGAATTTTGCCTCTTTTTTCCTGTTTGTCTCAAAATGTTCTCATAATTCTGAACTTTTCTTAAAATTCAGAGCAGCTTATAACATCCTTTTGTAGAATGATATCCGTTTAAAAGTAAATGTTTTTTTTTGCTTGTTTTATAAAACGTCTGACTGTGATTTGATACATTTCGAAATTCTATCTGATAATGTATTTCAACGTTTAATTAACAATTTTGCCTCTCATTTCTTGCAAAAAAGAGGGTTTCTTCCTTTAGATCCGCGGTCGGTTTAATTTAGACAAACCGGAAACGGGGGATGCTAGGAGAACTAACCTGGCAACCCGGGCTGCCGGTCTGTTCAGTAGTTACTGAGAGGAAGATGGTGGACTTGGCGACAGCAGCGTGCTCAGAACCCCGTCCCAAACACTTTGGAAAATACTTAATATCTCAACCTGGTATTAGATATAGATTACCGGGGGACAATCACAGATAATACGTTGTGAAAACCGTTGAGAGAAGTGAGTTTTTCGCCACCGGACAACTCTTATTCCGAGGGAGAAGACAGCGGGGAGTTGCGGAGCGTGGTGGTGGAGGTGGTGGTGGGTTGTTAGTGCTCGTAAGGGAAGCTAGCCAACGTTAGCCAAAGTGTCAACAAAGTGTGGAAGGAGGTGGGAGCTTTTTTTTCCCGGCTGTCGAGATAAACCTCGGACAACATCCAGCCCTGGGCTGCCTTCACACCAACTGTCAAATCAGTGAGGAGCGGGGCTGACAGTTGAACAGTTGGCTAACTCGGCGAGCTAACGCTCAGCTAGCTTTGTTGTGAACTGAGGATCAAAGCGCCGCTCAGAATGCCACGGAGTAAAAAGGGGAAACGTGGCTCCAGCAAGCCGGGTAAGTAGCTAGCAGCCATGCCAACTCACCATACAGCCTCTGGCAATAAAACAGCAGGAATGTTATGACAAGTAATACACGCTTGATTGCCACACCTAAAACCCAGACAGGTGGTGGCATTCTGTTTGTGAACCTGCTCCATGTGGCATGCATGGTAAAAGACGACTTGTTGCTACCTGACCTGTAAAGTGTGTTGCTGTCAGACTTGTACAGCCATGTGGCTTAGCTATAATTAGTGCAGCAGCTTAGCAGTGCAGTCTGCATGTGTCTGTCACATTTTCTGTTGAGGCCACTCACGTCGAATCACAGAAGAAAAAGTGTGATTCATGAAGATCACTGCTATCACTCAGGACACCTCATACTGAACTTAAGGTTAACCGCATGTTGTTTTTAGCAGCCACGCCACTTAGCTGAAAACTGTTGAAGAGGAACAACAAGTGCAACAGAGTACCTGACTACATTTAAACGAGTTAATTTGCATGCTTGTAGATTGCTGGCTGCTGCTTTGGCAGTCACAGCTACACGTTTTGGTCAGTGCACTGTACAGTACTGGTGCGGATCATGCATGTGCCTGGAGGGCGTTACAGCCCCCTCACGTTTTATGGAGTGACGTAGCCCTGGAAGCACACACGTGCCAGAGTCTAAATGAACACACATTTATTTTTGTGGAGTGTACATTTCTGCTGATTATTACAAAGAGAGTAAGGGGCAGGAGTCGGTATTTGTTAATCCTGTATAAATGCCGTTGTATTTGCAAACATTTGTAAATTATACGGGAACATACTTTAAGGTATGGCTTTTTATGGTGCAGTATTCTCAAGTGTGCATGTGTATTATGCAATGCAAAGTTTCACCGATGGAAAAATGGAGCTCACTTCTGCTTTTTCTCTTCTCCATCATGCTCATTCTTTAATTTTTCCCATCTTTCCATTCATTCATTCATTGAATCATCCGTGCGCCATTCTGTCTACAATCCATACACCCTTTATTTCATCCATCTTGTCATTCATTCGTCCACACGTCATCTCCAGGCTCTCTTCGTCAGGAGGTTCTTCAGCTGCAGCTGTCGTCTAAAGCCTCGCTGAAAGGTAACTCCTCTGACCCCTGACCTCGGCCTCGTGTCCAGCTCGAGGCCTGTCCAGAAGCTCTTGAACCTCGCTCCAGTGCATGCTGTAACCCCAGCAGCCACTGTCATGCTCAACTCACCGTGTGTTTTTCTTATTCCTAGCTGCGCTGAAAAGTTTTAACCCTCCCGTCCCTCATATCACCTGCTCACACTATGTACTGTATTGACTGACTGGGTGAATTTCCCATTACGTCTTCTTTTCAGTTTTCATGCATGTCATGCTTCAGCACCACAAGTTAACACCCCACCTTCATGCTGACAGTAATGGCTGTTTAGGAGATGAACATCACAGGACTATAAAGGAAGTTTATTCACATCTGACCATCTCATCCACCAAACCTGCTCACTTACAAACAGCTGCTTGTATCTAGTCTTGCTTCATTACCATCATCAACTCCCATCATGCCATTCATTTGGTTGATATCTCTCTGACCATCCAGCCTCATTTTCTTACCAGCGCTGACACCGGAAAAAGTTTTGTTGGAGGCAATCATTGCTTCTTAGAGTGCCTCTTTCTCTGTGATACACTGAGTTCATATCACATAATTGTGTCGCCCTCAATCATTGTGGCTTTCCCATCCCACATTTCCTTATTTATTCTAAATGAATATTATGTTTTACTGGCTGATTTAGAGTTAAGTCTGCGACCATCCATGAATCTCTACATACAGCAAATTTGATGGAATCTGAAGAATCTGTTTATGATTTTTTATTTTTTTCAAGACCTAAGGTCTGTTAAAGGAGTTGTTCCGATGGGATCTACAGTTTAAATACATTTAATTGGGTCTTTACAGCATCAGAAAAGAACACATGCTGATAACTTGAACCTTAGCAAGATGCTTGTAGTGAGGACACAGGTAAATTTAGTCTTGTATTTAAAGCTCGACTTGAGCGAGCTCCCACCCCTGTGGCCCAGACTTCTGATTTGTCCGTCAGCAGAGCCTCTTTGTCAGAGGAGCTGTGTGAGTGATTGCTATGTAAGCATAAAGTAGCAAAGTAGAGATGACACGTGAGTCGTGGCAGGGAGCTCACACTCAACATAGTGAGCTGTGTGTGTGTGGGTGGGCTTGCGTGGGAAGGTGTGTAGCTGTGTTTTTCTCTCTCTCTCTGTGTGTGTGTGTGTGTGTGTGTGTGTGTGTGTGTGTGACTGCAGGGAAAAGCCTGTACAGTCGTCGGGGGTTCAAGGATGATAACATGGTAATCACTGATTGATACAGACTCGCAGGATGTGTTATCTCTGCTGGGAACATGAGAGCCCACAGGCTGTTTTCATCCAAAAAATAAGAATATTGGATAAAGAAAGCAGCAGGTTGTTCAGGGCTGCATTCAGGTTTATGTTGTAACAATGAAAATGCATTTAACCTGCACAATCATCATCTACTACAACTATGAAATAGTTGAAGGTACTTATACAAGATGTAGGGGTATGACGATTTCAATTTCACATCAAAAAATTTGATCAAAATGAACGTTCAGTTTCAATTCTCATAATCAAGTGCAGGATCGGCGATTCTCGCTGTATGTATGTATGTATGTATGTATATTTTACTTTTTGTCTACTGGCTTGCATCTGACACGTGTCAGAACAAAAACAACAACTCTTGCAGCCTTTTGTGCTGCTGCACACACACTACAAAAAGTGTGAGAAAACTCAAGCTGTTTTTGTAAAGTATCCTGCCAAATAGTGACTCTTCTCTTTGATTTGTGTTTAACAAGTGACTGGCAATATGCTGTATTATATTTTAAAGTTAACCATATGGCCTTGAGTATAGTATTCCCAAAAATATGGCAGGTACGTCCCATTTGATAACATATAGCCTGTCTTGTTAAAGAATAACTAAAAAATGTCTGACAGTTGTCAGGGCATGAAACGGATTATCTATTCTTTACGCATCAAGACGTGACATTCTAACGATGGCATAGCCGTCAGTGCTAAAAATCAATAGTTTAATTGAATCTTGATCGTAAAATCAAATGTCAAATCAAATTGTAGATTTGGAGAATCATGGCACCCCTAATAAGATGCTATGTGTCATGTTACCTACTAGTGTTTGTTTAGCCATATTTTTGAATTTCCTCTTATGTGAAAGGAATATGAAAAATGTGTCTGTGTTGAGATGCTTGGATGTTTTACTCTGATCTAATCACCTTCATGTCCCACATGCGTTTTCCCAGAAACAGCAATTTTTATGATTTCCAAATGGTAACTTTTTATCGGCAGCTCAACACTGTATGCACTCACACCCAGTTTTACAACTGCGTGTGTAATACTGACGCATTTGAAAAGGTGGCTATTAATAGGAACAATAGCGACATGCAACTATTGTCATTCTTCTACAGTACAGTTTATGTATTGAGCAGTCACCCAGCTGTAAAATATTTCGTAGGCAGAAAACAACAGTATGTATAGGTTTTACATTAGAATGGCCAAAAAGTAAGTGTAACAGATGTTAATTCCTCTGTCACCTTTTTTCAGACATTAACAGTTTCAGAAGAACACAACAGAACCTTTACATGTCTAGTACATAGTGGTATGTTATTTGTTAGCCACAGCAGAAATTCAGCAGCATGTAGCTGAAGATAACGACCACCCTGAATCCATAACTTCTGCAGTGTAAAGAAATAGCAGATGAGACAACTATGAGTTTACAATTGAGTCATTTGAACTCTAGACTGGTTCACTGAGTTGACACATTAAGCTAAGCGTGCTCTTATCCCCAGGATAAGAAAGTGTTCACACTGGCACATTCTGGGCTAACCCAACTCTAGCCTAGGACTTGCTGGCTCTGCTCCAGAGCAGGGTTAGCCCCAACTTTGTGGGGTTATCCCAATAAAATCAACCAAGCCTGGAGCTAAGAGGTGCCAGGATGAAATGGGGCTAAGTATAAAAGGAGTAGTAAGACAACATTCTGAAATGGGAAAAGGTGCTACGAATATACGGTGTGAAAGGCCCTATCCTTGAGCTCAGATATTGTCCCCATCCAGCTACTCATTTATCTGCAATTGATTTTTTTCCCCCTGGAATTTTCTTACTACAAGAAGACGGGTTGAAACAGCTGAATGAATTGTCATATTTACAATGTAGTAAAGCGTAGCTGAGTGGAATGAAAGTAACTCACAGCTATAACCTCCATGTTGCATTGCTGCAAAAATAACCGTGACCTCTGGGTTACCTCGACTGTCCTGTTTGACCTGAACTTGAACACAACACACACACACACACACACACACACACACACACACACAGACACACACACACACACACACACACACACACACACACTCTGACCATTCTGGATGGTACACACTGAATGAATGAGTAAATGAATGGCCGCTCTGGTCTCCAGTAATCCCACCAACAGTAGAAAGTCCTGAGCCAGCAGGAACCTGATGGTTAGCTTAGGTTAGCTCGCCTGGTTCTCAACCCCTTTTCTGTTTTAGACCCAGTGTAACAAACCATCCCACTTCTTCTCTTGCACACAGGACAGAGCTGTGTTGAAACATTGAAACATTAATCACCGCCCAGTCCTAATAAAAACATAAAAGATTACGAAATTCCTTCCGTTATCTGCTATTTTCTGTCATTATGTAGGAGAACATCAGCTGCTATGTGGATGAGATTGTTAATTAAATATGATGGTGGTATATTGGACGTTGTCTGTGGTTCTGAGTGTGTCCTTGTGTGTCCGTGTATAAGTAGAGCTCTGCTGGTGTACAGTTACTGACAAAGACAGACAGCTGAGCAGAAGCCCACAGTCAGCTTAATCACTGCTGGAGAATGGCCTCCAGCCAAATCCTGGTTAATTTTGGGATGCTTGCTGTTTTTTAGTATTCAACGAGACGGAAAACAGATATTTAGAACTGATATACATTTGCAATAAAATGTATAATGACGAGATGGAATATAACCACACCCTAAGTACTATTTACTCCAAGTACTGTATTTAGTATAAATTTGAGGCACATCGCCTTTTATTTCTATTTATTTTAAGCTTTGAAAAAATATTTATTGCAAGGTTCTTCTACTGGAGAAGGTGTTTCTGCTATTTCGTCCAGTCCCTTGTATTGCAGCCTGGTGTGGAAAGGCCAGCACTGAACTCAGCAACATTTCGGGCAGTAAAGGGAGGAAGTAACTGTTGTTGCTCAAAAACATTGTGGCTTTTATTTGGAAACTTTGACATCTAATCTGGACCTCGTACTGCTCATTATTTCCGACTCCCACGAGCAAGCTTTTCTTTTACTCCGTCACTGACCCAACAACAGTTGGTGGTGAGCTTGTCATTCCTCACCATAACTGTCATAATCGAGATGATCATTATCTAGATCTAATGATTTTTATGTCTCCTTACGCAGAGCGACAGTCAGGCTGTCTCTGAAAACAGCATTTAGACTTGTGTCATTTGTATCAAGATTCATGGATGATTAATTCACATTTGTTCCCCTCAGGGCTTGTTCAGACTCCCATAAACTGATTTACATCTGTAGTTCCAGGGCAGGACAGAGATAACATCTCTGCTAACAGGCTTTCAGTCTGTTGTGCATGTAAACACGCTTCATGCTCTTACCTTTTCCTTCCCCGGTCTTCATGTCCCTCATTTCTCCTTCAGTCTGCCCTGTTCTCACTATTTCCCCATCTCTCTAGGTATGAAAAATGGGGTGAAGGGAGAGTCGGGTGCCAGCGATGATGAGTTGATGTCTGATGTTCTCAGCCACTACAGCAGCACCAGCGAAACCGCCTCCGTGCTGGAAGATGGCACAGGTTTGTACACAAATTGTAGTTAATCATACATACATATGATTTATTTCTTAAATAAAAACTGAAGTATTAAACATGCATATGGTTGTTAACATCCTGTTTGTGTTGACTGGCCAAACACAGGAGGGGAGCAGGTGGATGAGCTGACTGCCCAGGAGGAAACGGAAGACAAACTCAAGCAGTGTATAGACAACCTGATGGATAAGAGGTGAAGTTGTTTTATTTATTTTTGTCTTGCTTTTTTCCAGTCACTATCAAGAATACAAATCGGATATGTCAAGAATAAACAGGAATACAAGTGATGGTGCAACACCAGACTAATAGATTATTGCATGAAGTGATAGTTTGCAAAAAAACAAACTTAAACTCTCTCTTTCTCTCCCAGTGCTAAGACGCGTCTTGCAGGTCTCGAGTCATTGCGACAGGCCTTCTCTTCTAAACTGCTGTATGACTTCCTGATAGAGAGACGCCTCACCATCAGCGACTGCCTGGAAAGGAGTCTTAAGAAAGGTGAGATGAAACAGAAATTCCACTGGTTTAGTTGAAGAGATTATATACATTCACAACAAAATCATTAAAGTTTTCTCTTCCCTCAAGTGCTGGAGGTCCTGTTTTAAACACAGCCAGCAACAACTGCAGTCACAGAGAAACAAATACTTTCTTTCTGTTGCCTCCAGGCGGCGCAGAGGAGCAGGCAGCAGCAGCCACAGTCTTCGCCCTGCTCTGTATCCAGCTGGGGGGCGGAGACGAATCAGAGGAGGGCTTCAAGATGCTTCGCCCCATCCTCACCGCCATTCTGATTGACAGCAGTGCCAGCATAGCAGCCCGCCAGAGTGTGAGTAATCAACCTCTGGCATAGTGCAAAACTTTGGTTATAGAACGGCAACTTCTGGAAACAAGAGTAGAGAATGAAACACGATAATGTGTGAATGACGGGTCAAAGAAATGAGACATGTGGACTGCAATTTAAAGCTCAATTAGCAGTGTGACAGTAGAAGTTGCAGAACAACCAACAATCCAAAATCATCTGGTTCAGAGTTCACTGAGTGCAAAGTCTGCAGTACAGCTCTGTCACCCAGCTGACCTTAGTCTCACCTCCATTGTTATACAATAATCACCGTCAGACATGCAGTTCACAAAAATAAAGGAACATTCCTCTTAGATAAAATACATTCTCTGGTGGGGATTTCTTTTAGCAAATTCACTTTTAAGGTGGACTATCGAGGTTGTAGCTCCGATGTATTGTAACGCCCTTTTCGACTACTGTTTTCTGTCCACTGTGTCAGTTTTGGAAACAAACAGAAGACATAAAGACACAACACCAGACACTGTTTAGGGGACACTTCCAAGACCAAGAACCACCATATGACATCAACAGCAGCCATGTAGGACACTCAGAGTCACGAATGCAGGCCAGTTTGACTAAGACATGTGCCTGAATTATACTGTCATTCATTTCCTTTCTTCTGTCACAACAGTTGCCCAGCTTAAAACAAGGTTTCTTACCACTTTGGTGGTTTTCAAAAAGCTTTAACAAACCAGGGCAGAGCAACAACTCTTAGGTAGGCTAGGTTATTTAAAAAAATAAATGGTATTAGGATCATGGTTATAACCGTATTGTAAAGGTTCTATGAGTTTTGAACTCAGGTTTGCTTCAGAGGAATCACAACTTCACTCTTTGTCCCTTCTTGTTTAATTAAATGTGTGGGTAATTGACTTTTCTTGTTTCTGTCACAGTGTGCCAGAGCTTTGGGGATGTGCTGTTACGTCTCTGCTGCTGAAGATGGAGAGGTAAGAACAACTTACTAAATATATATCAAGCGACAAAAGCACAGTAGTATTTATTATCAGCAGTTTGTCCTTCTCATCCCTCATCGCATTTTTTTCTCTTTTTCCCCTTAACATCACCACTGAACCCTCCCAGGACTTGATCAAGTCTTTGGCCCTTCTGGAGAACGTATTCATGTCTTCCTACCCCAACAGAGAGGGAACGCTGCCCACACCCAAACCAGGCAGTCCAGGTCTCCACAGTGCTGCTCTGCAGGCCTGGTCACTGCTGGTCACTCTCTGTCCTGCATCCAGACTGACTGTGCTGCTCGACCTGTGAGTGAAACCAAACATTAATTAATTTAATTTCTAAACAGTGCAGTGTAGTTCTGTTAAGCTTCATGGCTGTGACATTTTAATAACACAGGATCTCATGAGGAGTAGTGTAACCAACAATGATTCTCTCCCTGTAGTCACCTCCCCAAACTGCAGGCGTGTCTGGAGAGCAGCGACGTCAACTACAGGATCACAGTGGGAGAGACAATCGCCCTGCTGGTGGAGCTGGGGCGAGATATAGATGAGGTAAACACACACACACACACACACACACACACACACACACACACACACACACACACACACACACAGATTGTGTCTGTATGTCTT
>OMLP01045026.1:0-10245 GCA_900302685.1 Spondyliosoma cantharus | reverse complement strand
TCGTTAATAATGACATACTATTGGTGGATAAAAGAAACAAGAACATCTATACAGTGCAAACATTACCATGCCCTGCAGCAGATGCTACATTTGTTGATATTCAATATTTATTACCTCTGCCAAGGAGGTTGGTTATGTTTTCACCTGTGTCTGTTTGATAATTGATTGGTTGGTTTGTCAGCGGGATTGCACAGAAAGTATTGAATGGATCCCTTCTCAGTTTAATTGAAAGTTGGGTCTTGGGTCAAATCTAATATAAATCTTTTTATGCCTTGTTTAATCGATGAATGATACAGTAATACTTGACCGTTTCTCTTGAAGCTATTAATGTCTCAGGATATAAATAAAAGCTGTGAAGTATAAGGAAGGCACTTTCAGCAAACTAGCAACACTGATAGATCATAATGCATAACTTCAATGTGCAGACTGGCTAAACACTAACTTTTTTACATAAGGAAGATTTGATTTGTTTTTTCCAGGTATTATCACCTGTAGTGCCATAAATATTGTTAAATTAGCATTGATATGGTTTTGTTGGTGGTAATGCCATTCTGAACCATATTTTGCCACCTTTCATAAAAAAACACAGATTTCCAATAATGCCACATAAACACACAAAAAATACTAGTTGGAAAGATTCAAAAGTCAAAGTTAATACGATATGAAAACCTTAATTTACCAGGAATGTTCCTTAAAGCTCAGGGCCACCAAAGCTACAGCCTGGGCTTTGAGGAGCCCTCAGAGGTCTTTTACTGTACATCAATTTTCTGTCAACCACTTATCCTGTTGAGGGTCATAGGGGAGACTGGAGCTTCTTACTGCACACAGTGGCCGAGAGGCTCATATTTACACTCTTTGGCAAGTTGCCATTTCACCCAGATAGATGTTAAAGAACTAATTCAAATGAAAATGTTATTTTCTTTTTTTGTATACTTGCAAAAACGATTGTGCCCCTGAGATTTTCGACGTCTATTTTGCTGTTGAAACCTTCCTGTCATTTTCTGCTTTTCCCTGCTTCTATAAAGCTGTGGTAACAGCAAGACTGCATAACAGGCTAGGGTATTATTTATTTATGAGGTTATGATATTGTCTCTATTCTAAGATGACTACTTTCATTCTATTACTTTGTTCATTAATAATCATTTGAATGTACACAAACGATGCTCTATTCACATTGTCTGTCAAAGACTCTCAGAAGTAGTACTCAGTGCTTCATCTTTCCGTCTGTTACAAAGGGAATTCAGTCTTGTCCCTGAGCTTGTTTGAGCCGGTGAGCTACGAGTGTGTGATCAGTCAACTGTGAACAGTCCCGAGTCCTGCCGTGCTGACCTTGGCTCCCAGCCAGCCGCTGTATCCTGGGCAGCTGTGGCTGTAGGCTGGCGGTCTGACAGTCAGGGCTGTGCCCACCGCCACCGCACGACAACCCCCACTTCCCCAGTGCCCTGCCCCGACTTGATACTCGACCCCACACGCATCCATCATGAGCATATCATCACTTCCCAAGCTGCCACAAGCAGCCCCACGTTCACCTGGGATACAGCATTGTGTGGAAGAGACGACTTTTTAAACGCTGCGGCAAGTGATTGGGGGAAAAGGCGTGAGCTCTGGCCTGCATGCTGCCACGATGATCTGACAGTTATTTAGCCAGTAGTGCCAATGCAGCCCTGTGGCAGCGATGACAGCGTGTGTTAGTGTCTCAGATAGATGTAGGCCACCAGTGTTTGGGAATGATGAGGATCTGTGATTGATGATCTAGCAGTCCCAGAGGAGCAAACACAGTGTGGCTGTACTGACAAACACACGCATGTAATGAGCCTGGGTTGACAGTGGCAGTCATAACAATCAAAGTGCTCATTACCATCAAGAGCTTTCTAATATTTAGTCAAAGGAATGGTTTCACATTTTGGGAAATTCGCTCATTGACTTATTGATAAAGAGACAGATAATGAGATATTGAGATAGAGATGAGATAGATATTTCTCTTTTAAATTGTGGTTATAGTCAAGGCTAAAAGTGAAAAAGAGAGAAATTGCGAACTCTAGATCAACTAATTAACATGTTTACATCTTTGACTATCGACTAGCACATACGGCAAAAACATAGCTAGAGGAAAGCTTCACTAATAGAAAACCTCCATGGATAAAAAAAAAATGTAATAAAAAGAGTCGTCAAAATGTACATTGTTTGAAGTTTGTGGGGTCCTGACAACAACCTCTTGTTTGAAGAGGAATTTTCCGGTGCAATACTGCGAGTGGCCACTGGGCAAAATCAGAAGTCAGGCTGAGCATCGCCGCCCTATAGAGGTTCTATGAAAATCTATGATCTTAGCCAATCCTGCTCCATGCTTTCTAAAATGGCAAATTGTTGTGAGGATGCTGGCACTGGTAGTTTTTTCTTAAAAGTGAAACTTGCCGAGATGCAACCTAGGGTCTTTTTGTGAATGTACCCGAGTCAAATGTTTGTTTAAAAGCATAATTACGACGAAAACGTTCATGTGTAGAGACCCTGGTGATACTACAAGCAAAGTTTCATGTTGTGTTGAGCCTTCTTAGTGTTTTAAAAATAGCGATTTTGATGCTATCATAGTATTTGCCCCTAGCACTCCCATTGAAAATGATTTTGACCTGAAAACGAAAATACGGTTAATCTTAAAAGTGGCGCTTTCGTCATAATTATGCTTTTAAACGAACGTTTGACTTGGGTACATTCACAAAAAGACCCTAGGTTGCATTTTGGTGAGAGTTTCACTTCTACCTACTTTGAACAGAACCAATCTGATTCCACCGTTTCAAGTCTTTATGCTGAGCTAAGTCAAACCGTTGCTGTCTGTATATTTAACAAACCAAAATGCGAGGGTTATCAATCTTTTTCATCTAACTCATCAGATGGTGAATACGTGTATTTCTTAAAATTGGTAAGTATTCCATTAAGTCTGTAGTTTAATTTTTCTTGTTTGCTGCAGAATACAGGAAATGTTTTTGTACATGAGCTGTGTATGTGTAAGTCCGTGTGTGTTAGTTTGCTAGAGCCTCTCATGGGGCTGTTGTTGTTATTGAGTCTGTTCATGGTGTGATTAACAGTGTGTGCGGCCTGGCAAGAGCACAATGGGGAATCTCTGAGGATTCCCTCGACACAGCACAACACTCCACTGCCTTTGAAATTACTCCATCACCATCCACTCACAAAAAAAAGATGGATAATAAGATTTACTTTTTTTTTTTTTTTTTACTGTATGTTGAATGCAAAGGGTTCGAGTTGGAGAAAATAGCCCCATAGAAATGCAAGCCCAATGCTGCTCGGTCCCTCTGGTGGGAGTTAATGTAGTTTGGGGAGATGAATTTGACTGGAGCACAGGAGGATTTTCACAGGGCTTGGGATTAGCACTGTAACGGAGTGTCTTTTATTACACGGGACCCCGAGTTTTCAAAAACCATACTGTGACCGATATTTAGACCTAAGCCCCCCAAGCTGATAACTGTCATGAAAAGGCACTGTTAAGCTGCAGGAGAAAAAGGCAATTTTTTTAAGCTGCAGGTACCTGGGAATGATGTAGGATTGAATCTCTCTGTTTCTTCCCCCTCTATGTAACAACACCTTATGAACTGTGGTTTGGTATATAAACCTGTTATCATATAGATAAGATGGTAGAAGAAAAAAACAAAACAAATGTATTGGGGTTAGATGTTGTCTGTGCCACATATGTAATTAATATAAAGCAAATGATTCCACACGTTGAGTTCTATGTGACCAGCACAGTCTTACTTACCTTCTTTAAAGTGCCAGGTTTTGATGAAAGACGGCAATGAGATTTGCATAAGTTGACATCCTATGTTGCCCATGAAACTATTTTTAACTGAGTCAAAATGTTTTAGACACACTTCAGTCCATTTGAGGGGGCGATGTAAAGAAGAAATACTCACAATAATGATAATAACGATAATAATAATAATGATAGTACATTTTATTTTTGTGGCCTTTTTCATGCAGTTCAAGGTGCAAGTAGTTTTTAAATATTAGAATCCACTTTAAACAAAAGGGAAGATCAAATATTAAACAGTGATATAAAATAATTAAAAACATTACAACTTTCCTAATACGCTGATTAAAGGTAAAAACAAGGCTGAAAAAACATCCTCCCATTCAGATAAAACGATATGAATGCTGTTTACACACCCACAAGGCCTGAATGATCAGTTGAAAAAAAAAAACATATAACATACCATTGTTGATGTGTCTTCACAAAGATGTTCACTGAGTACTTATATCTTCATGGAAAATAATGGGGTTATAAATCCAAATGTATTATGAATGTGGGTGAACCTATAAACCATCAGTGACCAAGACATAAGATCTGCTCTTTCGCATACATTGTATTGGACTATAATATGCAAGAGAGGTGACAGTTTATTAGCATAACGACCAGTTGTGCTCTCCTCTGACTAATTAGTGGTATGCAATACTACTCAATTAGTGAAGTTGCCTGATAATGTGCTTAATATTCTGTTCTCTCCCCCCAGGGTTTCGCAGACAGCCCTCATTACGGCGATCATTTGAGTGACAGTCGATTAGTGTCCCATGAAGGATTGTCCCCAACACCTTTTATGAACTCGAACATAATGGGTAAGTAAGTGATTCTCTTCAACTCACCCCTCACATGCCCTTTGGTAGTGGGAGGACATCCTGTTAAAAAATTGCCTGATTGAGGTTAACACACATCATGCATCTGGAGGTAGCCACTGAAAGATCTTGGCAGGCTACAGGGCTATTTTTTTCTCCATCTCCTGCTGTCTTTATTTCCTCCCTTAATCCCTCTTCCCTTTCTCTATCTCCCTCTTCCTCCTCCTGTGATGACCCTCCCCCAGGCTAGAAGTCACGCCATCAGTATAGCTTTCCGTCATAAGAAGCCGTCTCCTAGACATTAAAACCGCCCCCAGCAACTATCATTGACAGCAGGGTAGTGATTTCTGGGAGTGGGGTTAAACAGACTGTTGTACCAAAGACCTCCTCACACAAGGAGAAAGAAATTAAAGAAAGGTGTTGAAAGATTTTTGTTTTTGCATTTCATTTTCAGAGCAGTTATGATTATGTTGTATTAGATGTTTCTCAGATCAGTGGTTCTTAACCTTTCTGGTCTGATGGACAGTTCAGATTAGCTCAACTCGCCCTCCATCAACACCACCCATCTTGTTCCAAGTATTTCTAAAGGATTTCAAACTCAAAAACTACTAACTAAAAAAGTGACTATTACTATTACTATTACTATACAAGATGTGGGAACTGGACACAGGCTTGGTCTCGTTTGTCAGTACTGGAGGTTTGGTGAAATTCACGTTTTCTGTGACCTGGAGTTGCAGAAGCTGAACATTTCGGCCATTTAACAAAAAGAACCAAAACAACTATCTTGGCGCCACTGCCCACTTAGTAACTCACTCACTTCCAATCACAATACATGGTGTTCAGGTATAACAACTGACTCAGGTTGGTGGAGGCATGTCCTTTGCTGGTAGTTTACTGGGTTTTGTTAAAATGAATATCAGGGACTCAAATTTTAAGCAATTTCTTTAATTGATAGTCAACTGTCTTAACAATTGATGACCGATTCATCATTACTATGTGAAATATGTTGGACATTTTTCCATTATAAAACTGAATGATCCATATTTGATGCAAAATTAGAGTAGGCTATATTAGGAGTTTAAGAACAGATAAAGTAAACACCAAGTTACTTGAGTGATAAAGCAATTAACACTAAACAATTACTTATTTTTGGTTGTGGATACTGAGGCTACTAAATGGCTAAACTGTTATAATATCAGTTTGTATTCAGATTCAGATTCAGATTCAGAAAACTTTAATGATCCCCGGGGGGAAATTGCTTTAGTTCCAATGCCCGTGCAAATTACAAATAGAAATATAGCATGAATGGAAGTAAGACAAAGATAAAGATATAAACAAATACCAAATAGACAATGAATAAAATAAAATAAAATAAAATATTAAAGTAGACAATAAACAATCTCAAAATATGAAAATTACAAATTACTTTAATATTTTGATTAAATACAGCATTTTGTACACCAGTATTTTGTATCTTATGTTGATATATTTACAAAGCAAGTAGGCTAATTGTAAAGATACTGTTTGTTAATTTTGTCTCTGATTGTCGGTTCACACATTTTTAAATGTTTAAATTCTTAAAGGTGATTATTTTGATTAATGATTAATCATTAACATCCCTTATAAATATACTAACGCTCAGCCTCCAGCTGATCTGTAATGCCTATTTTTGTGTTTATTTAATTTTTAATTTAAAATCATAGTTTGTATTTTGACAATGACCACCAACATATTAGTATTATTATTCCTGACTCGCAATATGTTCTCCTGTTGTAACAATTAAAAGCTGTGTGTAATTCAGCTCTCTGGCCAGCATCATTGTGATGTGTAACCACTTGACAGTTTTATGGCTAACTACATCTCAGCTCATTATGTAATGGCCCTGGAGACCAGTCTCCAAGCAAAGCGATTAGTTCGCAAATGGGTGCTGCTGAATTGAAACAAAATGTTATCTTTCTTGTAATTGATCACATGACTGTTTCCCCACGCACACACTCACACTATCTCTCCCCTTTTCAACTGTGTCTGTATTATGCTCACAAGCCGCAGAATATGGATGTGATCTGTTGCAGTGATATGTCACATCCAGACAGCATGATTGTAAACTTGGAATTGCCTGTGCTTATCTCAGCCTCAAGATGAGTATGGTGTTATTAAATTGTTTTTCCAAAGTAATATCTGGGATTTAAATAGCGTTATGGAGTTTTCAGCACCCTCATTAAATCATGTCTGAAGGGTTCTTCCACATCAGTCAACAAGGTAGAACCACCACACAATAGTGAAATATACATATGTAGGTGGGACTTTGTCCATCAGGTGTGTGAAATTCTTTGTTCACCTGAGGCTATAGTTGCTGTTTTGGACACTAAAATTGGGGGCGGCTGTAGCTCAGTGGGTAGAGCCGTTCGATCAGTGATCGGAAGGTCACTGGTTGGCCTTCGGCCAACGAGTCAACTGGGATAGGCTCCAGTAATCCCCCTGAAAAAGGGGGACAACAACATCACCGCAAACCCCACGAGGGAAAAGCGGGCTAGAAAACGAAACGAAACGAAACTTTGTAACTTGCAATGTGTAATTCTTTGACTTACCACACAATCAATGAAACGGAGGAAAAAACAGTGCTGTTTTTTTCCTGAATCCATGCTCATAATAAAGGCTTGGTGTTTGTCAAGTGTCAGAGATAAAAGTTGCGTCCCGTGTTCTGTAGGCTTGGGCCATATCCAACATTTTATTTCACATGGCAAATATGTATATGTATCATTCAATCCCTTGGCTCACCATTTTCTCTTGCTTTAAACATGAAATATTGCAAAAGCGAAGAAAACGAGAGAGCTGGTGTTCTTCTGAGAAAAAAAGTCCTCCATGTTACTATGTTAAAGCGCAGTGTGCATGACGCTACATCACACCAATTTAGCTGTAGTAACCTCTGCCAGCCCAGTCTCCTTCCCACCTCGTTAAATATCAGTGTCTTATTCAGTGTATTGTTCCTGATGGGAAATGCCCAATTCCTAAACCTGATGACCTACTTTCCATGTTTACTGGGATATGTTTAGTCTGGTTTATCAGCACAGTGGATCTAAACCATTCTTTGTTTCAGAAAGTGCAACACTGATTGGAAATTTCCTTTGGAAAGAAGTTTAGAAGTCTTTTCTTTTGCTGCAGCGAGAAATATCAGTCCTCATTTCAGTCGAGTCATTTCTCTAATGTTTAGCAAATAACCCACTGACTGAGCAGTTTATTCTTAGAGTTTGAACACAATGGAGAACATTAGTCTGAAGGAAGAAAAATCACTTAAGAACACTGAATGCACTGTTCTACCTACTGTGAAAGTCTGATCCTCTGCTGCTGCTGCTGCCTCTCGCATGTGCCCACCAAATGTCAAACTAACAATAATAATGTTGATCAAAGGAACCAGACATAAACAAAAAACTAAATATTTATTATATAGTGATCTGATCTTGTTTATTATGATCTGCATTTGCTTGAAATGTGGTCTGATTTAGAAACACTGTGGACCTCTGTACTGCTAAAACCACCGCTCAGCAGCTGGAATAACACATGATAATACCTGATTACTGACAATATCGATACTGTTGTGTGTAGTCTTGAACTAATTCACAATTATCAGCTTTTATACTATAGCATATTAAGTTTTCAGTGGGATGAGTATTAGATATGCATTGATTTCGACTGTCAGTGTGCTCTGAATGACTCATAGTGAGCAGGAATCCTTTCTACAGAGTGGGACAATGAAACTCATTAATCAAGTCAGTGTGTATGTAGCTACAGTAAACACTACGCTATAAACACTTTCTTGTTGAGATACATGGTTTTTAGTAAAAGCCAGCTTTTCAGTTCATTTGAAGGAGTGAGTGTAAGGTGGCAGCTGGAGCTTATGTTTGATTTGAATTATTGATAAGTTACAGCACTTGTGAATTAAATATTGAAGATTTTTAGCAGTCAGCTTTGTTTTACATGTGTACTAGTCTGGTCATACTGTTGCTCATAAAACAGCAAAAGAAACGACTGTCTTCTCCCAACTCCTGGTCTTACTCCAGTCTCCCAGGAGAAGAATGTAGGTCTTTGAAGCTAAAGAATGGGGCTTTGGGTGAATGTCTGAATGCTTAACGATGACACTGGCCTCCCAAGGGGGCCGACTCCCGTGTTAGGGGAGACTGTGTATCAGCTGGTCTGGACCTCACGTGCATCTTAGCCCAACCCTCTGGTGCTACAATCCTCTTACTAACCGGCACGTTATCTGCTGCATGCTACCCCACAGGTGGCAGTCACATTGTTTATGCTCATAGTGCACTATCGACAAACTTTTTCAGTCTTGGCCATGTGAGTTCCTTTGACTCAACCACTCATCACATGTGATGAAAGAGGCTATGCCCGGACAGTGAACTGACTTATTATTCAAACATTTGCAGTAACATGAAAAGTCACAGACACACAAGAACTTCCTACCTTTAGTTTAGATTGTCACACATATGACCACTTTATAATGCTTAATAACGATTTGCAATGGCTGGATTGTTCCTGTTCGCAGTGTAATTGCAGTCTCATCACCTATATTTGGTCATGTCCGGGAGGCATTTCTTCATCAGAAGTCATATGCTGTAGATATATTGGGTTTTAGTGTTTTCTTTATCTCCCATTGACTAGGGTTAGGGTTAGGGTAGTCACCACAGTCTGGCACAAAAGCAAAATTCATGATGTAATGACCTTTCCATCTTTTTTAGGTTCCTTGAATATCAGCATATTGTGATATTATTTTAAGACAATGTCACCCTCATTCCAGCCTGTTGCGATGACAGAGCATCATTTCACTGATGTATCTTTATGTTAAAGTTGTACATCACTGATTAGCTGGCAATTAAAAATCCAATTTTATTGTCCCTAATGACGTGACATTCACTAATGACTGGAAAGACTCTAAGACAAAAGATAAATGCTTTATCCTCCAACTGCCTCAAGAAAACACATTTATTTTTAAATGTAGACAGTTGTCCTTATTGTTTCATCTCTGCAGCTGCTGTTTGATGTAATTCACTGAACCTTCACCTCCTTCCCTTCTCAGTACGTCGTAATGCTCGATGTAAGGTCTTCTGTGGGTCTTGTAGTCTCTTAGTCAGTTGCTCTAATTGTTTAGCCACAGGGACAGCCAGAAGTTCATAGCCCTGACAAGAAATGGTTGGATCTAATTACCTGCTAAGATTTTTCCTTGTGGTGTCAGCTCGATAAGGGGAAGCCAGTGGGGGAGGCTGATTTCAAGCAATCTGGGCAATTACCACAGGCGATGAGCTGCAACTGAAAGAGCTGCACTCTGCTCCTTTATTTCACGCTATATTGTGATCGGTGTGTACGCTGCTTAATGTTTGTCTTTTTGTCATTATTTACTTAATGGACTGATGTTGTTTTCGCCTAAGTGGAGAAAGCCTTTTGATTCTCAGGCCTAACCTCATGTGATGCTTTAAAGTTTCTGTGCTAATTAGCAAGACAGGGTGGATGTAGCTATTCACAGCTGTGGCCCTTTATTGGAATAAAGAAAAGAAGGGCTAATGTTCTTATAGGGACATAAAAGGACCCATGAAATTACTCCTAACCAGTATTCTTTCATTTTTTATA